>BQNB010036349.1:0-50192 GCA_026074375.1 Tanacetum coccineum
CATCAATAGAAATATTGTTAAAAAAATTAGTTCCTGCTTAATTAATATTAGGAGTGAAATGAACCAGACAAAAGCGAATGGAGGTATATTCGTGTTCGTTTATTTAATTTTAGCCGAACAAATAAACGAACACGAACGCATAATCAAACCAAAATTGTTGTTCATGTTCGTTTATTTAAATTTAAAATTATTCATGTTCGTTTAGGTTCGCTCATTAAAAAGTTAAACGAACCAGACAAAAGCGAATGAAGGTATATTCATGTTCGTTTATTTAATTTTAGCTGAACAAATAAACGAACACGAACTCGTAATCAATGCAAAATTGTTGTTCATGTTCGTTTATTTAAATTTAAAATTTTTCATGTTCGTTTAGGTTCGCTCATTAAAAAGTTAAACGAACCAAACAAAAGCGAATGGAGGTATATTCATGTTCGTTTATTTAATTTTAGCCGAACAAATAAACGAACACGAACGCGTAATAAACCAAAATTGTTGTTCATGTTCGTTTATTTAAATTTAAAATTGTTCATGTTCGTTTAGGTTCGCTCATTAAAAAGTTAAACGAACCAGAGCATGGCTAAAGGCATCTCCTAAAAGATTTAGAGGTTTTGGACTAATCTTCAAAGATACTAAAGAGGTGCTACATTTTTCTGCAAGAAGGGTAAAATTTCCAACATCATATAGATCAAAATCGTACCTAAGATGTAAGGACTCAATGGACGTGTTACGCAAAGCCAATTCACGTAACCATTCCCCATTCGCCTTACCAACCAGCTCATTATCATCTTCCACCCCATTATCTTCCAAACACAAACTTGTCAAATCATTAAAATACTGAGATATGTGCAGTAATCCCTTCTCGGAAAACCCTGTACACGTGCAAATCTTCAAAGTGTGTAAATCTTTACCTCGGGTTTTAGCCAACATATCAAGATCTTGATCAGAAACATGCATATGACGGATATAAAGCGCTTTCAAATAGTCAAACTTAACATATATTTCTTTAATCCATGGGGTGGTCGATAATGGAAATTCAACATGAGGAAGGCCCTTGAGTGTTAAGGACTCAATAAAAGGGAATCTCTTACTTAGACTAGACGGGTTTAAGACGTAAAATAGATAAACGGTTAAATGCTTACGCGTAATACAATCGAGTTCATAAAATTTACGGGAAACCAAAGAGATAGAGTTAAGGTCATCAGTCTAACACACTCTCCATCGATCCTTTCATTTTCATTATTCAACTCTTTAAAAAGGGGTTCAGATTATCAGAAAAAGAACAAATTAAAAAAAAACAGATGAAAGACTTACGAGGATAAATGAAGGAGATTTGTAATCATGATAAAACACCTTAAACCTTAATTTCTTTCAATTTCAACTCTTTTATTTTATTAGGGGTTTAAAAAGGGTTTTGTGTTCTTGTCTTTTTGGGATGTTTGTTTTTATTTTGACTTGGTCAACCGCATCTCTAAAGAGGGGGTAGTAGGCTTTTGAGTTCCTAGTTAGGGATAATTGCATATATATATATCCCTTCAAAGGCTAAATATTACGTATATATCCAATGAAAACTCATAATTACGTATATATCTTTCCAAAGGCTTAAATATGTAATATATATCCAAATCATTAATTAATACATATTTAAAGACTTAAAATATATATAATATTTTTTTTGAATATGGAATCTCAATTATACCTTGTTATTTATCACACCATAACTCTTATTTTTTACATTGTCTTCTACAAATCTAAAGCCTATATTGCAATTGTTTATTTTTAATTACTTCTAGACCTAATCCTATGCAAGTCGAATCAACCATTTAATTAATCTACTACCAAAATTATTGATTGTTAATTGTTTTTGTTGAATGAAATTGTAAAGGCTACCTGCTCGCATTAATTGTTAATCTGGATATATGAAAATTGGTTATAGCTATTTGCTTAGTTAATTTATCATGTCAGTGGGCCCTTTTTCTTTGATAGCGTTTTAATTGCTATTGAAAATCTTGTATTGAAAGAAAAATCTGAGTTATGTTGTACGAGGGTGTAAAAGTCATTCCTGCCGTATATATATGTTATGTTAAAATATAAGATGTTAAAAAAAAGTTCTGTCATAAATGCAAAGAAAATATATCTGTAAAGGTTATGAGAAAGGAGAAGAATGAGGGTATAATGGACATTTTATAGTTAAATTATATTCATGATGTATTTTAAGGTTTTTAATATGTATAAAATAATAATTTGAATATATATAAAATTATTATATCTTTAGAAGGATATATATGCAATTATGACTTTTGCTTGGATATATACGTAATTATTGGTCTTTGGAGGGATATATATGCAATTCCCCCATATAGTGTAAAGGGTAAATGTACTCCACCCCGTTTACTCGTTCAGTCTTTTGTTTTAAAAATCGATGGAAATGACCACATAAGTGGTCATTTTGGTGCGTGTATAGCCCCAAGAGATGAACGGTCTTTATGTCGCTTCGTTAGTGATGAGTATTATGGTAATTTCGCATAAAAAGTGTATTGATGCACCGTTGGTCCCTTACACATGGTTTTTTTTACACAAGTACACTTCCTATCACATCATGAATATTTTTTTTACTATTCCCTTCACTTACACCTCTGATCCCTATCATTTTACAAATCACTATATCACAATCACTCATAAAAGCAGACCTACATTATTTTTTTTGTTCATACCCTACATGCAATGCAATGATGTTATAGGACCAGACGGGATGGAAGCTCCGAAGAAGAAAGTGGACGGGCACCACGGAGTGACTAATTGAAGATCTGGAATCGGCTTATGGTAATGATTTGAAGCCCTTATTCTTAAAGTTTAATTTTTTACAAATGTAGTGTTCTTTAGTTATTTTATTGTCGATTTATGATGTTAATTTTTGATTTTGATTTTCAAAGAATGCACCCAATATGCTTTCGAGTCGAATACATCATGGTAGAAAATTTCAAAGGTGTCCAGGAAGAATGTATTCTGAAGGTCATGTTGACATATTTGATATGGTCGATATCAATCTATTTATTGTCGTTTCGCTGAAAATGATGATTGTTCAATTAGGATATTTAGGTAAGTCTGAGCCCCTATTTAATTATTATCTTAGACCACTAACTAGTCTAGATGAAGGGTTGTATGGTTTGGCATGTGAGGATGATGTACGTTGTCTGGCTACCCTTGATAGAAGTTTAAAGTTGATTGAGGTCTATATAGAACATGGTGTTACGTCTGTAGACTCGTAGAATAGGCCACCACCACAGTTTAGGGCAACAATAATAGAAGAGATTATTGATAAGCCTCGTAGCAATGTAGCAATTGAACATAGATCTGAAAAGATGTTGTTGTTTACATGGCATGATTCTAGTGAACCAACTACGGAACTTGTTTGTGACTCTGTCACACCTAAGTCTTTGACTCGACATGACTCTGTCACACCTAAGTCTTTTATTTGTGAGTCCGTTATAGCTAGGTGTATGCCTCATTGTATGTTAACCTCTCCTATTGGTGAGTCTTCCATCACATATAGAGGATTGAGTGGTGTAGAAAGAGTTGACACAAAAGACCATGTTCTTCTAACAATACAATCATGGTTAATGACATAAACTTGAGTTTTATCTCAGAACAAGCAACTCCTATTCAGGTTATAGAAGATGTGATGGGGCAACTATCATCTGAGGAAACTGAACTGGATGGAGAGGCAGGCTTTAGTGATGTTGCGGGGAGTGGTATAGAAAATTTTGGGTTAAGTCATGATGAGTCTTTTGGAGTTGATGACTTGAACTTGAACTTAAATGAACATGTGGGCCTAAATGTTTCCCAAATTGAAACACAATCTGAGCTTCATGTGTCTGACAGACGTTAGTATAACTTAGGATCTCATTGTGGCAGAGGTTAACTCAAGAACCCATTATGGCAGAGGTTAGAACTCATGAACCTAGTGTGGAAGAGGTTAGAACTCAAGAACCCATTATGAAAGAGGTTATAGTTAAAGATTATGTGAGTTCTGTGGAAGATGTTGAACATGGTATTGATTAGGAAGATGAATCAGCTCCTAGCGATGGACAATTCTTTTATGATGTTGAAGGGATATATATTGCATATGAAGCAAAATATGAAGGTCAATCTAGTGAAGATGCAGGTAAAGATGCTGATGATGATGAAGATGATTATTTTTTGGTAGATGAAAAAATAAAATTGTAAAGCCTGATGATGTGCATTTGTTTGGTATTAGCATGTATGTTCTTTTTGGAGTGTTTATCTCTACCTTTGGTCCAATGACATATTTATGCGAGGACCAAAAAATACCATGTGAAAAATTAGGGGGCGTTTGTTTACCTCACATGATTCACTTTAGTATTTACTTTAGGATTTACAATAAAGATTTAGGTTAGATATCATGAGATGGCCCACATGAGTAATATAGCATAAAAAAACAAAGTGTCAGAACATTTGAAATTCGTACAAAAATCAAATGGAGAAAAACACTCCACGTCCTTTTGCTATATAAAAGGGCCGTACTTTTTTCTAAACCCTACCTATTAGCCAACTTTTCAAGAACCCCATATGTCTAGTTTCTTGTGGGCCCAAACCAACCCATCCCTCACACCAAACGTGTGTTATGAAGCCAAATCTAGATTTTAGTGTTGAACCCTCAAAACCAAACGCATCCTTAGTCCACTCTTATGATTTAGTATGAAATTTACTAGTTTGGTCCATTTATAATACTTTTGTATACATTTTGGCCCTCCTAAAAAAACCAATGAAGCTTTGCCATCGGGTCTGCTGCTAGAAATATATTAGTACATGTATCATATAAGCAGGTAAAAACAAGTTTTCACGTATCACACTAACAGGTTTATGAAAGTTCACGTATCATATAGGCAGTTATTTTTTACCCGTATCATATAAGTAAATTTGATAAGCTGGTGGCTATTTAACGACTTATAAACCTTAAATTATTATATAAAAAGTAGTGAGTGGGTAGTAAAAAGGTGAAAAGGTAGGAGGAGTATTTACGTAAAGATTTGAAATTACATGGATTCAAACACTTACTGGTTAATTTTTTTACTTGACTAAACCAGGAACCACTTGGTTTTTCTCGCTGGCTGCGACTGAGAAAACCATGAAGTTTGCATGGGTTCCACCTCTAGAAATATCACTACTACAAAAATGGTCATAAAGCCCTGTTGAAAAGGGTCATAGAGCCCGATTTTGCTGGGGGCTCAAAGGGGAGGGGAGTCTATTCGAGAACCAAATAGAGCCCGGTTTTAGAAACGGGGTCTATTCTATGTCATAGAGCCCGGTTTTCAATTACAAAACATGGCTCTATGTGAAATAAAAAAAGTAAAAAAAATAATACATTGGCAGATTTTAGCCATTAAAGAATATTTCAATGAGCAAAAAAGTCACAGTTTCATCATTCTATATTTCCATCGATTATAAGAAAACACTGTTATCTAATCTTCATCTTTATTTCTATCTTTAGTCCGCCCTTCAAACCGCGACTCTTGTTTTTGAGCTTTCCTTCTTGCCGACTTATAATACGAAGAAGCTGCATATATAAACAATCACTAGCATGGATTAGAACAAGTAAAAAGATAAGTCCATATAGGGGTGTTATCAGATCATGTTATCGGGTATATAAAACCTTCAGGTAAATAATGTACCATTTGTCTGATTCAACAAGTAGACATACCTCTCCAAAAATGGTTAATGTAAGAACAAACTTGCATAGTGTTCTTCAACCGTTGTCAAAATCACATTCAAATTTGGCGTCATAGATTCCAAGGATCCCTTGTTCAATGGCCAATATGGTTATGTAGATGAGATACATGTCAGTCAATTTATGGTATTAGACGATCTAAATTGAAATCAGCAAAACTAACAGCAAAACAAATTTGTCAATAAAATCCACAAGTTTGTTCCTCTGCATCAGTTCTCATCTATGGTGACAATTTACAAAGACCCAAGGGATATGTTAACCTAACACTACTAAATTAGGTAAAGACGCTTTATAATCAGCTGCACAGATATATGCAAATTACATAAGGTTGCATCAACTAAAGTAATCACTGATAACCCGCTGCGAAGCGTGGGCAAAAAAATACTCGTAAGCAACATATGTGAAAGTCTTATGAGTTTTGTAAGTATGCATCACGATATATGGCATGATAGGGACTTGTTGGTGGTGTATACTTTTGAGATATTAGGTTTCCATTATATAGTATGATTGACTTTCAAAAATGAAACATCATTGCATGTGTATGCCATTCTAGCATTCCTTTGACCCATAATGAATAATATACTTTTGCTTCAAATTCTGACCAACCTTGCTACTTCAAATAGATCAAAAGAATGACAATCCCTACCATCATTGCATCCGCCATCTCAGACACGGTTCGTGATTCATCCTCATATACTTAGGGGTATTTCATTATCTGGTTTTAATTTGTTCTCTTGATTTTTTTATGAAGATCATGACATTTGGGATTTTGAATATGTTACAGGACATTCATTATGAAGGTCGTGAGCTTAAAGACTCCCCTGCTCCCATCGGATATCACTAAAGAAGATGGAAAAGATAATTGATGAAATCTAATGAATCTTTTTTTACCTAACTCATTAGAGCTTTGTTTTCCAACATCAAGTTCTCATTTGTAATAGCTTCTGAAGACTCGAGACGGAGCCTGTTTTATGTTGGATTAAGATTAGAAGACTTTACTGTCATACACTGTATTTATAGATAAATATGTATCTGTATTATTCATAGGACAAATTGCTGGCCCAAGACTTATAATATTTAAGCCTGCAAACATAGGAAGCCTGGTCCAAAGGCCAACAGGCGTATTAGGTAATTAAATTAGGTATTTGACAGTTAAAATTGGTTGCTGTCAGTTATACATTGAAAAGGCATGACTTTTGGTTCAATATGAACCATCACACCTTTTCATTGCACCTGTTCAAAACCTATATATAGGAAAACATTGTATCACAGAAATTTAATATATACAGTGTGTTTTATATTACCTTGTGTCGTTTCTATTGTGCTATTACCATATATATATTCACTTTCACCCACTGCAATTCATAGTCCCAAACACCCTTTATATCAGAACATGGATAAGATAAATTCTTCTTATGGAAAGTGGCAAAGGCCATTTAGATATTCAAATGGCATACCCAATAGATGGGTCAATAAATGGTATCAGAGCGAAATCCTGGGAAGGCCACTAAAAAGGATTGCACAAACTGAATTTACACAAAGACAGAATAAGAGAGAAAAGGAAGAGAAGATAGGCAGATGTATGAGACAAATAACAAGAGATTGCAGGAACTTGTTGAAGAAAAAACTTGAAGAAGTTGAAGCCTTTAATGCTTCAATACCAGAAAACAAATTTGTAAACTACAATTGTTTCTACTGCAACCAAGATGGACATATAACAAAATTTTGTCCAACCAAGATTAAGCATGATGCAGTTGGGATCACACAAGATAAATTCCCTGTAGAAAAGAATATGATCTTGTGTTTCAGATGCAGAGAACATGGACACTTTGCAAATAAGTGTCCATCAAAGAAACAAAGCCAACCCACTGTAAGTCTATAATACCCAGAATTTGTTCATTTCAAAACAAGGGGTATTATCAATGGAACATACAAGGGTATATGGGATGATTTCTGGTATGTGAGTACTTCAACAAACAAGCACTTGACTCCCAATCTGAGTTTCTTTACAAACTTAAAAGAAGAATTTTTAGTGGAGAAATTAGAGGGTCAGAAAAAGTTGCTTTTTACATATGGTATGGGTGAGGTTGTGATAAAAGATGGAGGCAATGGATGTTTGATTCCAGGGGTGCATTATGCCCCTGAAGTCACTCTTAATATTCTGTCAATAGACATTTTGAAACAACAAGGCTTTGACATCATCTCTGAGGGAGACAGATGGACATTAGAATATATGTTTAAGAAGCAAAAAGGACAGAATATGGATATAGACAAGATGAGGCAAAGGCATAATGACTATTTGGATGACTACTTTGAGTCATTAGACAAGGAAAGGACAGATAGAAAGGAACAAGAACCAAGAATTGTGGAAGACACAAACGCATTAGAGGTTCAAACTTTTCAAGGATATGTAGCTTTCTTGAATTTGATCAAGAAAGATGATATAATAAGCTAGGATTGGGATGCATAGAGAAGAAGGTTTGATAAGCTCCTTAAATGGTTCTATAACCATTATTTGGAGAAGGAATTGCCAGGATCAATACCACCAGTGATTCAAGGAGTAACCATACACCTATTTGACCTTTACAAATTGATGGATAGTATGGGAGGATACTTGAGTGTGCACTTTGGCCTAGAATTTGGTGCACTTGCAGAGATACTTGGGCTAACTAGATCAGATGGTGAAGAGATTAGGAAGTGCTACATGACTTATTTGGAAGCCTTTGTCTCCTACTACAAGACAGCCAGAGCACCACAGAATCCTATAAGAGGAGAAGAAGACCAGCAGAGTCTTGAGGAATACCAATGAAACTTTGGCAAGAGAGGTGCATCATCTGCTGAGGGAAAAGGAAAGGAGAAACTTGAGCAATTTGGGATCAAGGTAGAGGAGGAAGAAGATTGCAAGATACAACAAACTGCACACTATGGAGGAAAAGGATCACAGACAACATGCTACAAATGTCAAGATACAGGACACTATGCATTTGAATATCCAGAGAAGAACAAAAGAAAAGGTCAGACCAACTACTCATCTTACATGGAACCATCTACATCAAAGTTTCGAGAAGGACAAGATTCTCATAGCACATCAAGTGATAATTTCACAATTATCACTTGAGGACAGACAACATGGAAGGAATGGATTGACATCAAACCCTTATAATCTTAAGGGGGAGAATGTTGGATTAAGATTAGAAGACTTTGCTGTCATACACTGTATTTATAGATAAATATGTATCTGTATTATTCATAGGACAAATTGCAGGCCCAAGACTTATAATATTTAAGCCTGCAAACATAGGAAGCCTGGGCCAAAGGCCAACAGGCGTACCCCTAGTACGACCACCGTACTCAGGTCCTACCACCATAATTAATGGATCTACGCCATCTTCGACTTCTGAACTGTTAATTAATTCTGTATGTGCCTCAATCTCTAATTGTATGCAAGTAATGCAATATTCAGAAACAGTTAATGCGTAAACTATTAACAATAAAGTTTGAAGGTTGCAATGCCTTACCAGTTTATCCGCAATAACCTGCATTTCAGGCGATAACATCAATCCTTTTACTTTGTCATGTACTCTTCTTGCCAAACAATAATATCTCCCACGGCGATCGGGTATCTTATGGACAGGTGTACAAAGCATATGGTCACACTTATTAACACTAACCCTTAAAATCATATACATACATAGCTTACAACTAACCCTTAAAATCAAACATACATTGACCAAAAAATTAACAAATATAATAAGCCTAAATTAACACACACATACATAACCCTAAGTATCAATTGAAAATCAGGAACAACATGGAGGGGATATGACTCACCATTACCAATGGCGGTGGTTATGGGCGAAGGAAGGAACGTCAGTAGATGTGGCAGCTAGTGATGGCATGGTGAAGGGAGGGAGGGGACTGGAGAAAGAACAAAAGTTGTGAGTGTGAGAGTGTGTGTGTGTGTGCTAGAGTGTATTAAAAAAGTTGAATCAGTCCCGCCCTGTGAATGAAAAGTTGAATTCAACCCGCCCAAATAAATAGAGCCCTGTTATTAATTAAGGAACATGGCTTTATTTGAGACAAGGTAATAGAGCCCTGTTATCTAAGAACGAAACCGGGCTTTATTAGTGAAAAAAAATCGGAATGTAGCAAAGAGCCCTATTTTCTTAAAAAGATAGCTTTATTTAGGGGGCTCTATTTCACTTTTTGTAGTAGTGTATACAGGTAAAAAGCAGGGAGCGGATAGTAAAAGGTGAAAAAGTTGGAAGAGTATTTATGTAAAGATTTGAATTTAAAGGGGGCTTTAAACACTTATGATAAAAAGAATAAACCCCAAGAGAAGAAGAACCCTATCCAATTCATTTGATTTGAGAATGTTTAGTAGTAGTGCATTTAGTATTTCAGGTACGAAGGCAAGAGGAAGGAGGTTGTTAAAAGTTAGAGAAGAGAAACGGAAACGAGAATTCGACCGCCTTCATAACTATCCTTCCTGGGCCAAGTATCTATTACTTACTTATTACAATTTATTTCATTTTAATTATTATTTACTACAGTAATAATTTGATTGTTAAATAATAATAATTATTTGCTACATTATTTACTACAGTAATAATGTGGAACTAAGAAATGTTTTGGGTGATACCATTGGCAACCCCGACCAGATGAGACTCAAGGTAACTTGTTTCACTTGATCATACTTTTGCACCATTCATGTTTCCATAATACTTGACAATTCCGAGTTCCGACTGTCCCACTACACATGGATTTTTCCCTTCAATTGTTCTTCTTAATTGCTTTATGTTTCTTACTTTTAGTCGCAATGACCACCCTGTGCGGCTGTGCGGGTTGTTTCTTGTGTAGTATTCCATAAACATTAGGATGAACTTTCTTCTGTCTCTTGATTACTTAGACGACTACACTTTTCATTAATGGTTTTGTTTGAAACATTCTACAGGTTGAAGATAGGATACGCAAGAAGGGGAGAGACTTTCACAAGCCCAAAACGGGATCTGTTGTTGCTTTTAAGGTCACCTTTCGAGAGTGAGTTACCGTTTCTCTTTCTTCTATTTCCTATATTTCTGTCTTCATTTAACAACTCAAATATATGTTGTGATTTACAGCTTCAGTCCTGTTGGTTCCCATATATGGTTCAAACTATATGGACCACCTTCTGATCCAGATGTTGACCTCATTGGCACCGTATGTTCTTCAATCCCACTCCCCCACTCCATATTTCATAATATATTGCTTCTAATATATGGCTTATCTATATTTATGTCACAGGTTATTCAGTCATGGTATCTCATGGGACGTTTGGGTGCCTATAATTCTTCTAATTTGCAGGTAACAACCATCACTCACTTTCATTATCCAACAATAAAATGTCAAACATAATATTTACTTTCTGATGTGTTGGTACTGATAGTGGCCTTTCATATTGCAGTAGGCAAATACATCAATGGAATACAATCCTCTTTATGATGCCGTCATCATTCCACGATGTCGGTGATGTTGAGTTTCAAGACAATTGGGGCCGAGTCTGGTATAAAACTTGATATAACTTAATTTTATCTATTTTAGGTAACAGATCATAACTTTTGAATGTCCAACAACAGGGTAGACATAGGTACTTCTGATTACTTCGCTCTTGATGTGCTGCTCAACTGCCTCACGGTATTGAGTTCAGAGTAAGCATCTTTCTTCTATATTTTTCGATCCATAACGTTTTAGGTTGCAATTTCAAATCTATTACCTATATATCGGTTGATTTGGGTTTTGTCAAACCAAACAGTTTAGGTGAAACGTGAACTGGTCAGATACTAGATACTACTGCCTCCTATTCATAACAAGTTAGCACATCAATTGTTTCCAGATCAAAAATGCAAAGAAAAAGTAACCCTATCCGTTCCATATTGGCCAATACTTCAAAAAATTACATGTTTTCAATCAGAATCCGTTATTGACCTCTAACCTAGCCCGTGACCGTATATCTTTCTACCTCACTACAATGTCCACAAACTCTCGTTGGTATTAGCTTATTTAGACTTTGTTTCTCTTTTTCTGCTCTTATTTGGCAGGTATTTGGGTCCAGTCAATGGGTGATTGGGAAGAGGGAATGAAAAATCCGGAAGACGGATACAAGTCCTTTAAGATCTAATATTGGTATGTTCTGCAAAGTTCATCCGTGGAGGTTGCCAGGATCGGGTCAATAGGTGTAGTCGATGGCCTTGTACTATTATTACTTGTTGGTCCCTCAACAAAGTAGGCATGGTTTGGCAAGTGATGGTTATCATGGTCCGTACAAATTAGCCTATAATAAATTGTATGTTTTGCCTTATGAATTGTTTGGACCCGAGGTTATTCTCACTTCTGCAGGTTACAAATAACTATGTGCCAGTTTTCAACCCATATATATACTTATAAAATGGGTTAAACAAAATCTTGTGTAAAAAGGACACGGGTCAATTTTGGTTGAACTTGTTGAAAGCCAATAAAGGCATTCCACCAACACATGCTCACTTTTGACAGTATAGAACATGGCTTGTTGCTCAGCAAACATGCTCGCTACTGAAGTTAGCTTCCCTTACTTCTACCATAATACACCTCGCCAAATCTGTCCCGCATTCTTAAAAATACATACATCTACTTGTTTCCACCTACATCTATATAAACACAAGCGTCCAAGGTGCATGCTTGCCTACGAGCCAATCTTTAGTGAAACAAGCACGCCAAACTGAGGCAAGTACTGTAACCTGTAAATTCAAATAAAAAAGAGTAGGAAACTTTGAATTTTCTCTGCAATTAAAAGCCATGAGTTACAAACTGTACCATGACCATTCGATATTGCAAATAGAAGAAACAAAAGATGAAATATTCAACGCTAAATCTGATCTTTTCATTCGACATATTTAAAGTTGAGTGAATTTGTTGCCAACCAACATCCTTCTAGTGAATTATGAATTTTTGGGCAAAAATGACCAATATCACTTTTCACACACTGTACGAAGAATCCCGCATCAAGATCAAGCTCAATAAGCCTTTCAAGAGCGAAAGAGCCAACACCACGAAGCTTACAAGTCCCAAGATCAAGATACGGTAATGTTTGATCGAAGAATAAAGACCCACGATCAAGTGTCACACAAATGGGAAGCTGAATCGAAGAAAAGGAAAAAGTTGCGCGCAGGAAATCCATATGACCATTTGGCCGTTTTCAGGCCTCAACTCCATATGGCCGTTCGGCTTGATCATCTAGTCGCGCGGCTGGATGAAGTTCATCCTCTCCAAGCAAAGTTTTAATGGTGCAAGAACAATCAAGACTATTCTAGATTCCCTTTCCGTGGCATTTTTTGAACCTTAGCCCCCAAACATACCATTTGATACCCCAAGGCCTTGGAACTAGTATAAAAGGACACCTTTTGGCTAGTGTTTTCATACATAATTCTCTACCAACTCTCCTAAACCATTAGCCAACTATTTCCAAGTCTCACCACTCTCTCTCCGAATGTCGTCAGCCTTGATGATCTATACCAAGTATTTTATGAATGTCATCATCAATGGTAAATAGTTATCAAGATAGATGAAGACTGTCATGGCTATGGGAAACTAGGATTCAATCAAATAACAGAGAATACTTAACCGATACTTTGTGTTGGATAATCTTGATAGGTCATGGTGCAAGTCTGTTTAGTCACAGGTGGATAGTTAGCTGCATGGTTTTATGTGTGGATATAACAACTGATATGGTACCGATATGCATGGCAAAGGACCACGGATTATACAAGTGGTTTTTACTAGTTCTTGGGTTTACCTATTATTCAGGATGTCATGGCAGTATACCCACATTCCATTTCATGCAAATTTTAAGTACTTTACTTTGTTAGCATGTAGTCTATAAATAGGTACTCCTTCCGTCCCAATTTATTTTCTACTTTTGACTTTTTAAATTCTTTCTTATTAAACTTTGACCTTAATTATTTTTTTTGGTTATATAATACTTGATACAAAATATATGAATAGATTGAGTTTTATATGTATTTTCATTCGTGTAATTTTTATCAAGTATTATATAAAAAAAATATGGTCAAAGTTAAAAAATAAAGACTCCAAAAAGTCAAAAAGTGAACTATTAAATTAGGACGGAGGGAGTAGTAGGTTTCATATTATATGTGTGTAATCAGTTTTCCCTTATTAATATGCAAACCATTGAAAACCAATCTTGTCATTTTGATTGGTGTTATCGTGTGGTGTTAGTCAGGGTTTAAGGAGGCTGATTTCTTTCACTTTGTATGGTTCGTGTGAAAAGGGGTGTAAGCTACCTTTCATCAGTTGTTCCGTGTTGAAGAGACTAATTGGAATGAGTGCGTGAAATGAACAGAAAGTATCCGTTAAAGCAAGTGGTTTTGGATTTGGTTCATTTTGCAAATGCAAGAAGACCGTAGAGTGTGTAGCTTGTCTTCTTCGTCGGTGGAATAGGTCTCGTTGAAGAGGTCTTATCAGAAAAGGGTTGTAGTTGTGGATCATTTTCTTTTATCATGTGTGTTTGTTGTGAGAGACTAAACATAATTGTGTGACAAACGGATGTGACAAACGGACAGGAAGACATCACACCAAGTAGATTTGATTAGGTTAGTTTTTGCGGGTTACAGAAGAAGGTAAAGGTGGTTGTGACCTTGTTTTTTTCGAGCGGTGGAAGAGTGCCCTCGAAACAAGCTTGCTTAAAGGTTGGGGATGTCGAAAGTAGAGTTGTCGGTGGTGGTGTTGGCAATAACAGAAACACGGTGTAAACATTGTGGCATTTAGAAGTTCAAACCGAGATAGCTTTGGACGTGGCCGGAGAAGAGGTCGTGGGTCCAGGGAAAGGTCTAGATGGTAATGAACATGTCCAACGGATGTTACATGTTATATGTGTTATAAACAATAAAAAAGGGTTGAAAGAACACTCTCGATGTGACCGAGGTGAAGGTCGGGTGTTCGAGAATGGTCTTGAACGTGAAAGAGAACCGTGGAAGAGGCTCGGGTCGAGATCATCAAGATTACGGGGGTGAATGTTGGAAAATCTTGATGGGTCATGATGCGGGTTAGTTTAGTCACGGTTGGATAGTTAGTAGCATGTTTTAATGTTTGAATATAAGAGTTGATATGGTACCGATATGCATGGCAAAGGGCCAAGGGTTTTACACGTCTATTATTCAGGAGGTCATGGGAGTATACCCACGTTCTATTTCATGCAAGTTTTGTGTACTTTACTTTATTAGCATGCAGTTTATAAATACGTAGCAGGTTTCATTTTATAAGTGCTTATTAAAATACAAACCATTGAAAACCAATAATCTTGCCGTTTTCATTGGTGTTATCGTGTGATGTGAGTCTGGGTTTAAGAAGGTTGATTTCCTTCACTTTGACCCTTACGTAGTCATCTACTTAACTCGTGTGCTTTGCTGACGCGATATTTTAATGAAGTTGTTTAATGTCCTTTTAATTTTGAGAATTTTTATAAGATACTATAAAAGTAAAATATAACATATGTATAATCTCTCAAATTACAAGACCAAATTGCAATTCACACACAAAATGTAGTTATACAAATAATGTTTTTATAGTTCAAGTAACCTTGAGAAGTCAAGCATTTGACAAGATGTACAATGCTTAACCGTGATATGCCGTGACCGTTTCCAACCAGACACCCAAAACATGCATGTACAAGTTTTATAATTCAATTCCAAATCTTCTATCTAAATAAAAGCCTAGTAAAAATGGAATATACGCATCTAATTATACTTGTTTATGTTAGGCGTATAGACTAAACTTGGGCCACCTTTATTCTCAACTCTATTTTCTTGTTCAATTTTCCATATATCTTTTCCCTTAGAAATGAAAATGCCAGCTTTTGCGTTGACATCAGGGCTGGACCATAACATATCTCCGATGTCCGTAGATGTTGACGGTTGACCCATTGGTTGAAGGTCTAGTGAACTAGAAGTATTACTATTGAAGCTCCTAAGCCTTACAAAATACTGTCCAATATATTTATATTTATTCGTAGGCATGTCGAAAGGTGGCAGTGGTGGTGGTTGTGGTATATATGATGACTGTGAGCTACTGCTCATGGAACTCTGCCGGTAATAGTGTTGAGGTTGTGGTTTTGGTTGCGGTGGGGGTCGTGGTTGTGGTCGTGATCATGTTGGTGGTAGTGGTGAGGTTTTTGATGAAGAGAGATTTTTGTTTTTGTTTCCGGGCTTAAATATGTTATTAAGAAATGATCGTGGTGGCGGTGGCGGTGTTGGTGCTGCAGTATCAGGGTGAGTTTGTTTATCTTTGTTTTGTTTCTTAAACATAGTTCTGAAGATAGACGCAGGTGGTGGTGTTGATGCCAGTGCCGGTGCTGGAGCTTGAGCCAGAGCAGCTGGAACTGGAGCTGGAGCTCGAGCATGACGAATAGCTCGTATAGAGGATGTGACACGATGCTTATTTCTTAATCTCAGTCTATATGACTTTCTCTTCCTCTTTGTGTCGTAGCTTTGATCATCTGATGAAGACTTTTCATTTATATCATTACATACTTGAGGATTAGGTTTGTTATAATTCACATGTATCCATGGCACCGGTGGAGGTGTAGGTGTGCGTTGATCATCACTATTTCCTGACGCGTCCATTGCTTCATCGGTCATGTTCATCCAATCTAATGTACAATATAACAATAAGACATGAGTTAGTAAAACTACATTTGTTAAAAAGTTATTAATGATTTCATGGTTTGATATGATGACAATTAATAATCTCACCTTTTATAAAAGTTGGCGGTTGACCCATTGGTTGAAGGTCCGGTGAACTAGAAGTATTACTATTGTAGCTCCCAAGCCTAACAAAATCGCCATAATATTTATCTTTCATTTCAGGCATATTAAGAGGTGGTAGTGGTGGTGGTAAACACGACGACTCTGAGCTGCTACAAATAGAACTCTGTTGGTCATAGCGTTGCCGTTGAGGTTCTGGTTGCGTTGGTGGTCCTGTTGGTGGTAGTAGTGGTAGTTTTGAGTTTTTGGATGAAGGAATATTTTTTATTTTATTTCTCGACGTGAAAAAGTTAGGGAATAATGACCGTGATGATGGTGGTGGTGGCGGCGGTGGCACTATTGTAGTAACGAAAGGGATATGTGTAGCTTTTCTTGGTTTTGTAAACATAATTTGGAAGATAGACTTTTGTCCTTGAACCGGAGCCGGTGCTTGAGCTAGAGATGGAGCTCTAGGCGGAGGTGGAGCTGGTGGAATAGGCGTGGCATGACGTATATTCTTTACTTTTGGTCGATATTGCCTTCTCTTTCTCTTGATCCTATGATCATCCGATGATGTTATTTTAGCCGTAGCATCATTTATTTGCGGATCAAGTTTGCATGAATTCACATGTATCCATGGCATCGGTGGTATAGGTGTGCGCTGATCATCACTATTTCCAGAAGCATCAATCTCTTCATCCCTCATGAGCCAATCTACTGCACAATATGACAAGGATAAGTGAATTAGTATAACTACACTTGTTAAAATTATAAATGTGCAAATAAAAATTAATATTACCTGAATCATAAAAATGTCTCTCGTCGTTAACACCTTCAACGTCAAGATTCTGATCATTTTCGACCACCTTATTGGTAGAGGGGCTGTCAACCTTAGGATCAAAAGTGCGAAAAAGAATGACAAGGAGTACAAGGAAAAGATTAAAGCAACTCAAAGTAGATTTAAAGGAATTTGGTTTAATAATTACTGGAACATGTGATAGGAAAAATAGGAATAAAAGAACAAGCATAGGGAGTATGAGGATGATAAGAACCATCGGGGCAATGAGTGGTCGATGGCGGCAAGTGGTAATAATTTCTTGTTGAATTAACAAACTTGTTCGAGAGTTACCATTTTTCTTCATCGTGTTAATCTAATTATTTGGTTATAAAGAATATCACACACATATATATGTAGAATGATAGAAAACCCTTTGTGTTATGATTTATTATTGAACACTATTTATAGTGGTAAAACCCTAATATCCTAAACCCACAAACGGGCTTGGGCCTATATATTATATGCAATCGTCATCCTGTTTGGCCTTCTAAATTAAAACCATTAAAAAAGAAAACATGCACCACCTGTGACTTAATTACTTGGATGTTTTCTCAGAGTTTTAATCCACCATTTAATTTCCAAACAGTTACCTGCACCCATGGATTGAGTTTGGGATTCCATGGAACGCTACACTACCTCTTCGCTATCACCATCAATGGAGAAATATAAACGTTGCTGTTATAATTTCTCAAGGTTCAGAATTCAGAAACTAAAAGTCAGAAGATAAGATAATCATGGATTGGGTACTTGTTATGTGAATTATTAAAAACATTTTTTTCCCAATTTCTACGTAATATGTTTTATGTTAATCATTATTGCAATTGCGCGCATTCTTTATGAATAGATGATATGTAGATCTTTGATCGAGTACATAGAATGCTTGTTGGGGCTTGTACCACTGCAAATGCAAGGCTTAATTCACGGGATATGCCTTTTAACCTAAGAGTATCCAAGCATTTTCTGTAATATATTGATGTATCATGTTTTATACATGAAAAATACCTTGTGGGTGGCTTTCAAGTTTCAATCCATCTCATCTGACGCATTTATCTTTGGGGTATTTTTCTTCTATTTTCTTCACCAATTTGAGACGTTTACTTGAATCACTCCGTTCATGAGTTGAGAAAGTTAAAAGAAAAACAAGGTCTTGCACAGCAGAGGCAACAAGACAAGCTTCCCTAGGATCTGTATGTAATAGTTTCCAAAATAGAGATATGTAGCATAGCACCACATCAATGGAAATGCAAACCCGATCCTATAGCATAATTTATACATAACCAACAATGAGACATTGGTATTGGAACCAGCACATTTTGGGAAATTACTCTGAAAGTGAATAAATTTCAAATTGTTTAACACAAGTTTATTATAACATGATCAACTACACGCCCTACTAAACCTTGCCATAAACAATTATTCTTAATTCATGTCTGATGCCTCTGCAGACCGACTAAGTTATAATAACAATGTCTAGTTTGTTCAGCAATAGGGATCTAAACCTTCAACAACACCACAATCATTGAGGTATGTGGCAGGGAGGCCAGCAATTAGTAGTTCTTGGCAGACACACCAGGTGGTCTCGACATGTGGACCCCAATCTATGGTATCCTTAAGAAATTTGCAACAATCGGCATCAGCCCCGTTAGTACATGGCCCTCCCTCTAAGATGAAAGTCAAGCATTGTCTGGTTACCATAGGAGTTGACACAAATGTGATCATATCACCAAAAGCATACAAATCACATATTTCACCATCTTTTGTTTTCCCAAATCTTTCCTTTGGACTGATAATGAGATATTTTTATGAATCAAAGGGCTAACTCATCGATTATTTATAGCTCTGAGAAGTTCAACATCCGATTTTCATATATCCACTTGCTACTTGTGTAATTCTAGTTTAATATTCAAAATACGCATCCCTTATTAAAGTCAACTGAGTTATTTAGGTTGCGTAAGCTTGTCTACTTTAGTTATGACATACTGAGATATTGATAATGCAAGTAATGTAATAAAGCAAAAAAATTCCCCATACAATTGTGATAATAGTAAAATAAGTTTTGCATTTGATGAAAATTCTTGGGTTGTTATTGATTCCTTAAACAGATAAACACAAATTGCATATGACAAGCACATGTTTTACAAAAATAAGAAGAATCACATGATCTGTCGGTAAAAAACTAGTAATGACAAGTTTAAAAAACTAATTGATACACACGCGCTTCATGTACTTTGTGATTTTGTTCGTTTATGTTAGTATAGTATTATTTTGTTCACTTCGATTACTATTCTCCCCAAAACCGGCTAATCAAGTTAGAGCACTAGATGTGCAAACACTAACCACACCAAAAAGTTTTGTCAATGTACCACACGGAACCCCTTTTCACCCGTGGTGGTATTATTTTTTTTTTTCATTATGTTATGCATCTATAGATGATATTGTGTCCTCCAATTATTGACCATGGATGGATGGAATATACAGAATGCTTGTCAGGGTTTGCGACCTAAATTTATTTATTTATATTTTATTTAACGAAAGGAAGACAAGAAAACAATAGGCCTATGAAACAAAATAAAATAATCATAAAAATTGATTATGCCTGAAAGAAAATATCATTTCGTGCGTCCTCTCTTCCTCCCAATTACCGTTCCCTTAGCAGCTTCTTCAGCATGCTCCACTCTCGACGTCTCAGATCTAAGTAGGCGCATGGCTCTAGCAGCTATAGGCCGAGCATCATCTTTGTCACCTTGGCTTGCATCCTTCAAACCAGCAATCTTCAACGGTCCTTCTTTGTTAGAGTCTGATGTCTCACTGACAATGTAGGCTAAGACTAATCCAAAACTAGCACAATGCTTAATTTGCAGAACACTCATGATGTTTTTATCAAAGAGTCGACCAAACTTCCACATGTGCCTACTATATTCAGGCTCTTTACTATGCTCAAGTTCCAACAGTTTTGATACAGCGCTTAATTGGGGTTCAAACATTGGAACATGCATTGCGTTACCCAATTGAGCACAGTTAACACCGAGGTTCTGTATTGCCCTTAAATAAAGAGCATAAGTATGAAGACCTGTGTATTTCAGATGAATCTCATATAGAAAGTCCTTGATTATTTGACCTTGAGGTTCTGCACGTCCGGAGCTGAGTATGACATATAGAGTATTCCTAAATTTGGAGTCAAGCTCGAACTATTTTTTGATAGCCATAATCACATCCATATCTGGGTGGAATTCATCGAATGGAAACTCGAATTTATAGAAATCTCTGAACTTTCCTTTTAAGTGTTTGTCGGCCTTCAGATAATTATCAGCACTCTTTGTAAAAAGGCAAAGATAACTAGTTGCTAGATAACAGTACCCTATTGCTCTTTGTCTACAAGTCTCAACAAAGACATCACTGTCACCAACATCGAGATAAGTGAGCATACTTTTCATTTGACCTTTGCACAGTTTTTGGTCTTTTATATCCTCAATTGGTATAGATGACGGGATATCAACCAAAACTGGATCATATTTCTTTATTAACCTGAACACATTATCGTCCATCAGATTGTAGGCTAATATCATCAACATTCCAATAGCTTTCTTAGTCAGAGTTCCATGGATGCTGTTAAAAGCTTGTTCTCCCATTACGGAAATTTGTTCATGATTCATATGTTTGAGCTGTATGATCTCGAGATTCTTTATTTGTCTATCTGGCTAGTCATTCAGGCTCTTAAAGGGATGTGAGTATACTGGTTTATCTCCCCAGAAATCATAATTTGTCTCAAATGGTGTTGTTGCAAATTCTCTTACAAAATTCTCATATTTGGTATTACCTGTAAATTCAGCTAATAGGCGATTCATGCTCCCTGCCATAAAAAAAGTTGGGGGATATTAGTGAGATGGTGGCTAGTTGCCAAGTATTTTAGGTCAAAGTTAAAGAAGAAAGATTTCCTCAAAACACAACACTTATCGTTGGAAGGATGGAATATTATACAATACTAATAAAGGGCTTTAAGGACTAGCCTAAGAGGAGAACAGTTAACTAAACAGAAAAGTAAGTCAACATCAACAACAACAATAACAACCAAACCACAAAAAGTCCCATTTCATCTTATAGTCAACAACATTTCTAACCTAATCCCATATCCAACAAACGACAAACAGAAACAAGAAAGATGATATCAGGTTGTTTTAATTTTAAGAAAAGATCTATAAAGATTCACAAACCCATCATATATCTTAAACAAAAACACATGAATAAAAAAAAATCTTACCCGAAACCTTATGAAATGTGATAGTGGGTGACTGAGTTTTATTCAAGAGAATAATTAGGGATAGTGAACTTTAGGGTTGTGGTTTGGGCCAAGCTTATAACAAAACACTAAAACGGATTTATGACTTGTTTATAACGGGGCCGAAAATATGTTCATAAGAATACGAGGGTCCTGTTTGATTTATTTGGTTCGATTAGTTTTGTTAAAAAATTAAGTAAAACCGAGCTGAATTGAACTCAAATTTGAATCAACCTGATCACAAACTGATTTTAAACTCGATTTGATTTTCGGGTTGACTCGAATAACCCAAACTACATAGTTTATATTTTGAGTTAATTACATGGATGGTCCCTATGGTTTTGTCCAAAATTGCATCTATCGTCCCTGAAAGTTAAAAGTTACATGGATAGTCTCTAACTTCGCAAAAGAATTTCTCATGTGGTCCCTCTTATTAACTTTAGGGACTATCTATGCAACTCTGAACTTTGTAGAAAAGGACCACGGGTGAAATTCTTTTGCAAAGTTAGGGACTATCCATGCAACTTTTAACTTTCAGGGACAATAGATGAATTACATAATTTATATTTTGAGTTAATTACATGGATGTAGGGGTGAGCATATCGGACCGGAGACCGGATCGAACCGAAAAACCAGACCGGACCGAACGTATTTCGGTCCGGTCCTCGGTACGGGGTTTTTGTTTGGGGCTTCGTTCAGGTGTCGGTCCGGTCGGTTCGGCTCGGTTTCCGTACAAAAACCCGCTGTATGTTTATGACCGTGTCTTAAGACCCGAAGTGATGTGTGGGGTGAAGTAAAGTGTATGGTACTAAATAAAGTATAGAATTGTACGGATGTTTGTTCATGTGTGGGTGTGCGTAGGTTTAAGGTTGAAGGAGGAGGTGGACAAAGAAATCTAAGGTGGCAAGTATAGGCGTGTGCCCTTTTAGTATATAAATGAGTTACCGGCTAAGGAGGTCAAAAAGACCCTCAAGAATGACAAAAATAGACTTTAATGTTCACAAAATTGCATCTATCATCCCTGAAAGTTAAAAGTTGCATGGATAGTCCCTAACTTTGCAAAATTGCATCCAGTTTTGGGTGAAATTCTTTCACAAAGTTAGGGACTATCCATGCAACTTTTAACTTTCAGGGACGATAGATGCAATTTTGTGAACATTAAAGTCTATTTTTGTCATTCTTGAGGTTCTTTTTGACCTCCTTAGCCGGTAACTCATTTATATACTAAAAGGGCACACGCCTATACATGCCACCTTAGATTTCTTTGTCCACCTCCTCCTTCAACCTTAAACCTACGCACACCCACACATGAACAAACATCCGTACAATTCTATACTTTATTTAGTACCATACACTTTACTTCACCCCACACATCACTTCCATATCTAAATTTTTTTCCAATAAACCCTAACTCAACCACACCATTTAATACTACCAATTTATTGTCTTTTTTCTTAATTGTTGCTGCAAAAAGGATTTTTTTATTCTATTGAATGTTTTTTACTCCAATTGTAATAATTATTAATATAATTAAAAATGTGGTTTATTTCAAATTAGGGTTTATGTTTAATTTTTTGTTTTTTACAGGTGTGATGGACAGGCATGATGATGTGGTGTTTATGATACACTACAATGGTGTATTTAAGTATGATCCACTAAGGTATGAACAATTCAGAGTTGTTGAGGCATGTACTATTGTAGGGTTATGTTTAGTCCACTACTTGATATGTTAGTTGCTAAGTTAAAGAATAACATATGGGCATTGTTCTTATGCATTCTTGGGTTAGATATTGATAGTAGTGGTATGAAACTAATTAAAAATGATGCAAATGTACATGGTTTGTATGACCTAACTGAAAAGCATGTGGCAGTAGACTAGTGTGTAGCACATTTACCACATAATTAGCGAACTTTACCACCAAAAAACTCTATGTTAGATGGTTTCTGATGAGAAGTAACATCCAAAAAAAGGAAACATGAACTAGAGAAAGAAAATGTGGTAATATATTTGTTAAGGAGATTGTTTGTTTGGACTGTGGATGAACCAGATTATCCTTACTTTTAGGTCTCCCCATTTAAGGTCTAGACCTTGGTTAGAATGGATGGGGCAACATCAGACACTATTGGAGAGACAAACATTTCAGCTTCTTTTGCCTGCCATTAAAAACTTTTGTCATAACATGCAAAAACTGTCTTAGCGTGGTCAACATGCTTTATGTCAAAGAAGAATTGTATACAAAAATGTCATAAAAAATCCCCCAAAGTAAATTTAGAGAAAAGGTTTAAAGGTTGAGTTCATGTAGTGCTTAAAATTTGAACGGGGTTGCATTAGTTAATTATACGGCCTAACCATATACTCTTAATGTCCATATGTGATTTGGAAATGTTGTCTTGAAGATTCTTCTTCAACACATCCTGATTTGATGGTAACCAGAAGTCAAATCCAGTTGGAGAGAATGTTGCCCCACATAGCTCATCATCAACTCTCTAATATGTGGTTTAAGGGAACTTTTCTTTGATTGTATTCTTATTAAGTTTCTTATAATTTATACATATTCTCTAAGACCCATCCTTGTTTTTTACCATGACAATTGGAGAAGAGAAAGGATTGTGGCTTGGTACCACACTAGTATCCAACAACTCATTGAACATTGCTTCTATATCATCCTTTTGGTTTGGGAGATACCTATAAGGCTTGATATGGACTGTTATGGACTCATCTTTTAGTGGAATCTCTAATCAATATCTCTTTGTGGAGGGAGATTAGAAGGAACTACAAACACATCTTCAACCTCTTGTAATAATTGCTCTAACGCAGGGTGATACCCAGTAATATGCATCTCTGTGGATTGCATCAATTGCAAGGTAGCATATGGCCAAATACAGTTGATAGAAGGCACATAAACACTAGTGTTCTATACTAACCGCTTGTGTAACTTTTTACCACTCAACCATTGCAATTCAGACTATTGTATTTCCCTCAAATAGATTTTTTGCCCTTTATATACAAAATTTATAACGAAATCTTGAAAGTATCATTACATATTGCCTAGTGTAGACAACCATTGAATACCCAAAACTATTTCACACTTTCTAATGGTACTAGCATCACATGTGTTTGAAAATTTGGCCATGGATTGACCACTTAAATCCATAGACCATATATTGACTAACTAACTTGTTTCCTCCTAGGCATAGTAACTAGTAAAGGACAAGTTTTACTCAACTTACAGCTAAATTTCTTAGCAGTGTATATGTCTAGAAAATTATGGGTACTTTAAGTGTCCATTAGCAACTGCAATAAGTGTTTGCCTATATTACCTAGATTCTCATGATGTTAAATGTAGGTACTTCAGACAACGCATTCAAATAAAATGTAGGAAATAAACATTATTATTATGACGCGATAACATTCAACCATAAAGAGTTCATGTCCCCTCTTATCTAATTCCTCAGAACCCAATTGCTAATTCTTAGGTTTATCTAACTCAAAATCTTCTTCACTAGGACTAACTTCCAAAGACCACTACACTTATGGCGAGGCATATATTTCTCAACATAGTAAAAGCATAAGTTCTTAGCATCTTTTCAACCAATTATTTTTTAGACAGTTGTTATCTAGGTGTAGTTTTAGTTTTTGCAGGGTGTTTGGTTACAAACTAAGTGTTTGGTGGAGGCAGAGTCAAAGTAGTAGCCCTCTTTAGATAGTTCACATTCCTATTGGCATATAAACTAGTAGTGGTTTTAGGAGTTGGAAATAAAGGTGCATTCTTATGCTTAACAATATCTATACTGGCCTCTTATAAATTAGCTAAACTAAAAGTATCTGCTAGTGTCTTAGGCCTAAACATTCTCACAGTCATCTCAATACCAGTAGGCAATCTAGCAATGAACATATTAACATATTGTGACTCAGTATTGTCAGCGTTGGACTAAAGCAATTGTTCAAACTTACTTTGTTACTCCTTCATACTACTTTCATACTTGAGATTTTTGAGTCTTGCCATTAGATCTTCATTCACAGCCCCAAATCTTTTCAAAATTGCTTCCACATACACAGTCCACCCCATAGTTTCTCCTTGAGTCTAAGTGAACTGAAAATGCCACGCTAATGCCCTATCTGCAGATAAACTGACATAATCTTGACCTTATCTTTATCATGGACATTATCAATGGCAAATAATTGTTTTAATCTGAACAACCAGCTCTGAACATCATCTCTAGAGAACTTTGGAAATTCTAATTTGCTTAGTCTACTAAATTTGTTGTTGCCTTCTCCTCATCCTTTCAATCTATTCACATCAATAGCCAAATACTGTAATTGTGTCATGACATCATTCAAGCTATTGGAAACCATATCAAATTTCTCACTCAAACCACTATAAATCTGATTGACATGATCAGTTGCCCAATTCTTAATGGTGTCATCAATATGAACCTTCATTGTTGAGTTTCTTGTTCCCACTTGTTATTTCGTTTGGATATGTCTGTCCTTTGAGAACTTATGTACCTTAAGTCATGTTGACTTATTTTTCCTTTGGTTATTTATTAAGACTTCCGCTGTTTATGCTTGTGTTATGATTATGTATGCTTTTGATGTCACACCATATTTGTAATACTTCTACCCTTTTGGGTCGGGGCGTTACATTACTCATTTTATAAATTTAGTATCCCGGGCGACACGTCGCCTGGGAAACCCCTCCACCGTGGCAAATATTTGTTTGACTAAAACTGTGTGGGCCCCACGATGTCGCCCGGGTAAGTCGCCCGGGAAGGTATCCCCTTCGAGCTTTTCCGCTCGACCTATCCCGGGCGACAAGTCGCCCGGGAAACTTATCCCCAGCAACAAGTCGCCCGGGATACCCCGGATTTGTCGTTGGGGAAAATGGCATGAGTGCGAATGATTTTAAATAGAAAGATAGATTCATACAAAGCTTGAAATGATAAAATAAATAATACAAAGTATTTAAAGTGAAAAATAGGCAGGAAAGTTTGTTGTGTTGGTTGAGCGGGCTCACTTGCACAACACGTGAGACTTGAATTTCTTTTAACTTGCACATATAGCAGTCTATTCACTAGATTGACCTGTAGTCCTTTATTTGAGAAAATATAATGATGGATATTCCTTTTTTTAAAATGTAATCCTATCAGACAATTTCAAAATCTTGGCTTGGATAAGGAGTTATATACATATAATAGTGGCGTTTATGAAACAACCATCAACCAAGATTATTTTTCTAATGCTTTAGCTTGGACACTCGAACCGCTTTTAAGTTTTCTGGCAGTCTTTTATTTGATATCAACGAATGGTTATAAATGTTTTATTTTGGAAAAAACAGTGTTAGAGAGATGTAATGGTTGACAATAAGCTATCAATGTTGCACACTAAGGCCGTGTTTGTTTTTTAGATGTTTTATGTATTATCTGCAAAACCTTGTTTGCAAGAGGAGAGATGGATTGGAAGTCTTTTAAGATAAATGAAGTGATAATGAGACAAAAAATCTACAAATTTGTTGAGGAAAAAAGTTATTTTTGCCTCTTATGTCTAAATATAAACAAACACACGTCTTTCACTTCCTCTTACCGCTTCAGACATAAGAGGAAAAAACAAACGAACTTCTTTCATTTTCTCTTTTTGAAAAAAACAAACGCACGCTTCTCATTTCCTGTCCTCGCTTGCAGACAAAAGTTTGCGTCCTTTAATCAGGTGAGTTGACAAGCAGTCGGCTCTCTGAATGTCGTCAGCCTTTATGATCTATACCAAGTATCTTATGAATGTCATCATCAATGGTAAACAGTTATCAAGATAGATAAAGATTGTCATGGCTATGGGAAACTAGGATTCAATAAAATAAGAGAGAATACTTAACTGATACTTTGTGTTGGATAATCTTGATAGGTCATGGTGCATGTCAGTTTAGTCATAGGTGGATAGTTAGCTGCATTGTTTTATGTGTGGATATAACAACTGATATGGTACCGATATGCATGGCAAAGGACCACGGATTTTACAATGGTTTTTACTAGTTCTTGGGTTTACCTATTATTCAGGATGTCATGGCAGTATACCCACATTCCATTTCATGCAAGTTTTAAGTACTTTACTTTGTTAGCATGTAGTCTATAAATAGGTACTCCTTTCGTCTCAATTTATTAGTCTACTTTTGACTTTTTAAAGTCTTTCTAATTAAACTTTGACCTTAATTATTTTTTTTGGTTATATAATACTTGATACAAAATATATGAATAGATTGAGTTTTATATGTATTTTCATTGGTGTTATTTTTATCAAGTATTATATAAAAAAATTATGGTCAAAGTTAAAAAATAAAGACTCCAAAAAGTCAAAAAGTGAACTATTAAATTAGGACGAAGGGAGTAGTAGGTTTCATATTATATGTGTGTAATCAATTTTCCCTTATTAATATGCAAACCATTGAAAACCAATCTTGTCATTTTGATTGGTGTTAGCGTGTGGTGTTAGTCAGGGTTTAAGGAGGCTGATTTCTTTCACTTTGTACGGTTCGTGTGAAAAGGGGTGTAAGCTACCTTTCATGAGTTGTTCCATGTTGAAGAGACTAATCGGCATGAGTGAGTGAAATGAACAGAAAGTATCCGTCAAAGCAAGTGGTTTTGGATTTGGTTCATTCTGCAAATGCAAGAAGACCGTAGTGTGTGTAGCTTGTCTTCTTCGTCGGTGGAATAGGTCTCGTGGAAGAGGTCTTATCAGAAAAGGCTTGTAGTTGTGGATCATTTTCTTTTATCATGTTTGTTTGTTGTGAGAGACTAAACATAATTGCATGACAAACGGACAGGAAGACATCACACCAAGTAGATTTGATTAGGTTAGTTTTTGCGGGTTACAGAAGAAGGTAAAGGTGGTTGTGACCCTGTTTTTTTCGAGCGGTGGAAGAGTGCCCTCGAAACAAGCTTGCTTAAAGGTTGGGGGTGATGTTGGCAATAACAGAAACACGGTGTAAACATTGTGGCATTTAGAAGTTCAAACCGAGATAGCTTTGGACGTGGCCGGAGAAGAGGTCGTGGGTCCAGGGAAAGGTCTAGATGGTAATGAACATTCAACTTATTTAGATGTTTTATATTTGTTAAAAACAATAAAAAAGGTTGAAAGAACACTCTCGATGGGGGGGGGGGGGGGGGGGGGGGGGGGGGGGGGGGGGGGGGGGGGGGGGGGGGGGGGGGGGGGGGGGGGGGGGGGGGGGGGGGGGGGGGGGGGGGGGGGGGGGGGGGGGGGGGGGGGGGGGGGGAGGGGGGGGGAGGGGGGAAAGACCGAGGTGAAGGTCGGGTGTTCGAGAATGGTCTTGAACGTGAAAGAGAACCGTGGAAGAGGCTCGGGTCGAGATCATTAAGATTACGGGGGTGAATGTTGGAAAATCTTGATGGGTCATGATGCGGGTTAGTTTAGTCACGGTTGGATAGTTAGTAGCATGTTTTTTTTAAAGTTTTGAAATATAAGAGTTGAATAATGGTACCGATATGCATGGCAAAGGGCCAAGGGTTTTACACGTCTATTATTCAGGAGGTCATGGGAGTATACCCACGTTCTATTTCATGCAAGTTTTGTGTACTTTACTTTATTAGCATGCAGTTTATAAATACGTAGCACGTTTCATTTTATAAGTGCTTATTAAAATACAAACCATTGAAAACCAATAATCTTGCCGTTTTCATTGGTGTTATCGTGTGATGTGAGTCTGGGTTTAAGAAGGTTGATTTCCTTCACTTTGACCCTTACGTAGTCATCTACTTAACTCGTGTGCTTTGCTGACGCGATATTTTAATGAAGTTGTTTAATGTCCTTTTAATTTTGAGAATTTTTATAAGATACTATAAAAGTAAAATATAACATATGTATAATCTCTCAAATTACAAGACCAAATTGCAATTCACACACAAAATGTAGTTATACAAATAATGTTTTTAT
Source organism: Tanacetum coccineum (assembly GCA_026074375.1). Classification (NCBI taxonomy): domain Eukaryota; kingdom Viridiplantae; phylum Streptophyta; class Magnoliopsida; order Asterales; family Asteraceae; genus Tanacetum; species Tanacetum coccineum. The sequence goes on from BQNB010036349.1 coordinate 29,575, forward strand.
AGTTCAAGTAACCTTGAGAAGTCAAGCATTTGACAAGATGTACAATGCTTAACCGTGATATGCCGTGACCGTTTCCAACCAGACACCCAAAACATGCATGTACAAGTTTTATAATTCAATTCCAAATCTTCTATCTAAATAAAAGGCTAGAAAAAATGGAATATACGCATCTAATTATACTTGTTTATGTTAAGCTTATTGACTAAACTTGGGCCACCTTTCTTCTCAACTCTATTTTCTTGTTCAATTTTCCATATATCTTTTCCCTTAGAAATGAAAATGCCAACTTTTGCGTTGATGACCATAACATATCTCCGTTGTCCGTAGATGTTGACGGTTGACCCATTGGTTGAAGGTCTAGTGAACTAGAAGTATTACTATTGAAGCTCCTAAGCCTTACAAAATACTGTCCAATATATTTATATTTATTCGTAGGCTTGTCGAAAGGTGGCAGTGGTGGTGGTTGTGGTATATACGATGACTGTGAGCTGCTGCTCACGGAACTCTGCCGGTAATAGTGTTGAGGTTGTGGTTTTGGTTGCAGTGGTAGTCGTGGTTGTGGTCGTGATCGTGTTGGTGGTAGTGGTGGTAGTGGTGAGGTTTTTGATAAAGAGAGTTTTTTGTTTTTTTTTCCGGGCTTAAATATGTTATTAAGAAATGATCGTGGTGGTGTTGGTGCTGCAGTATCAGGGTGAGTTCGTTTATCCTTGTTTTGTTTCTTAAACATGCTTCTGAAGATAGATGCAGGTGGTGGTGTTGATGCCGATGCCGATGCCGGTGCCGATGCCGGTGCCGATGCCGGTGCCGATGCCGGTGCTGGAGCTTGAGCCGGAGCAGCTAGAGTTGGAGCTGGAGCTCGAGCATGACGAACAGCTCGTATAGAGGATGTGACACGACGCTTATTTCTTAATCTCAGTCTATATGACTTTCTCTTCCTCTTTGCGTCGTAGCTTTGATCATTTGATGAAGTCTTTTCATTTGTATCATCACATACTTGAGGATCAGGTTTGTTAAAATTCACATGTATCCATGGCACCGGTGGAGGTGTAGGTGTGTGTTGATCATCACTATTTCCTGACGCGTCCATTGCTTCATCGGTCATGTTCATCCAATCTAATGTACAATATAACAATGAGACATGAGTTAGTAAAACTACATTTGTTAAAAAGTTATTAATGATTTCATGGTTTGATATGATGACAATTAATAATCTCACCTTTTATAAAAGTTGGCGGTTGACCCATTGGTTGAAGGTCCGGTGAACTAGAAGTATTACTATTGTAGCTCCCTAGCCTAACAAAATCGCCATAATATTTATCTTTCATTTCAGGCATATTAAGAGGTGGTAGTGGTGGTGGTAAACACGACGACTCTGAGCTGCTGCAAATAGAACTCTGTTGGTCATAGCGTTGCCATTGTGGTTTTGGTTGCGGTCTGGTCCTGTTGGTGGTAGTGGTGGTAGTTTTGAGTTTTTTGATGAAGGAATATTTTTTATTTTATTTCTCGACTTGAAAAAGTTAGGGAATAATGACCGTGATGGTGGTGGTGGTGGCGGCGGTGGCACTGTTGTAGTAAGGAAAGGGATATGTGTAGCTTTTCTTGGTTTTTTAAACATAATTTGGAAGATAGACTTTTGTCCTTGTACCAGAGCCGGTGCTTGAGCTAGAGATGGAGCTCTAGGCGGAAGTGGAGCTGGTGGTATAGGCGTGGCATGACGTATATTCTTTACTTTTGGTCGATATTGCCTACTCTTTCTCTTGATCCTATGATCATCCGATGATGTTATTTTAGCCATAGCATCACTTACTTGCGGATCAAGTTTGCATGAATTCACATGTATCCATGGCATCAGTGGTATAGGTGTGCGCTGATCATCACTATTTCCATAAGCATCAATCTCTTCATCCCTCATGAGCCAATCTACTGCACAATATAACAAGGATAAATGAATTAGTATAACTACATTTGTTAAAATTATAAATGTGCAAATAAAAATTAATATTACCTGAATCATAAAAATGACTCTCGTCGTTAACACCTTCAACATCAAGATTTTGATCATTTTCGACCACCTTATTGGTAGAGGGGCCGTCAACCTTAGGATCAAAAGTGCCAAAAAGAATGACAAGGAGTACAAGGAAAAGATTAAAGCAACTCAAAGTAGATTTAAAGGAAGCTAGTTTGATAATTTATGGAACATGTGATAGGAAAAATAGGAATAAAAGAACAAGCATAGGGAGTATGAGGATGATAAGAACCATCGGGTCAATGAGTGGTCGATGGCGGCAATTGGTGATAATTTCTTGTTGAATTAACAAACTTGTTCGAGAGTTACAATTTTTCTTCATTGTGTTAATCTAAATAGATGGTTAGAAGAATATCACACGCATATATATGTAAAATGATAGAAAACCCCTTGAGTTATGATTTATTATTGACCACTATTTATAGTGGTAAAACCCTAATACCCTAAACCCACAAACGGGCTTGGGCCTATATATTATATGCGATCGTCATCGTGTTTGGCCTTCTAAATTAACACCTTTAAAAAAGAAAACATGCACCACCTGTGACTTAATTACTTGGATGTTTTCTCAGAGTTTTAATCCACCACTTAATTTCCACACAGTTACCTGCACCCATGGATTGAGTTTGGGATTCCATGGAACGTTACACCCCCCGCAGTCTGAGCAGCGAAAGCTCAAAAGCTCGGACTGGAGTAGTAAACTAGAAAAGAAAAGAAAAAAAAGACAAAACATTAAAAGAAATAATAACGATGAAGACATCCGACAACAAACGTCTTCAAACAATCTTCAAACTTGAAGTCATGAACTGATAAACCTGGATAAAACAATATAACCAAAGCACGAACAACAACATACGATTGTGTGGATTTGTGACCTTAGCACAAATCACCAACACAAATAACGATTGTGTGGATTTATGACCTTAGCACAAATCACCAACACAACAAACAAATAATAAAACTTAAAAAAAACATAATAGCTGCTGCACCACGGTCTTGTTGATCAGGAAACAGATCTTCAGATCTGACACAAGTTAAAAAGATCACGATAATAGTGGAAGGATGGCTGGTGACGATGACGTCATGCTTTTCTTTGAGGGCTCGTGATGATGACGATGGCGGCTAGGTTTTTTTTTTGATTTAGGGTTTGACAAGGATCCCTCTGAATCATCGACGAGTTGTCGATGACCGGAGAACAACTATTTTGTGAAGAAGGTTAGTGTTTTTGAGCGGAAGATACGTGATTAGGGTTTAGGATCTTAATGGATGATACCATGTAGAATGATAGAAAACCCTTTGAGTTATGATTTTTTATTGACCACTATTTATAGTGGTAAAACCCTAATACCCTAAACCCACAAATGGGCTTGGGCCTATTTATTCACTAATAATATATATTGTATTTGTGGAGGTATATAACCACAAAATGAGTCCCTAAGTAAGTTTGCAATATAATAACAAGACTCCTTGGATGTTCACGTTACGCGTATATAATTATCTATATCTACGTACCTTCCATGTATTATATTTGCAATTGTTAGAAATTTTTAATGTTTGGTTGCACGAAATTTCTAATGAGATAATTGTTGAAAAGAATCGCTAAACCAAAAAAAACGGTTTTTTGGTGAAAAACCAAATATTCTTTTATCAACACTACATTATCTTCGGTTAGCAGAGAAACCAACCATTGTGTCACTACTTATTTTGTCTGTAAGTAAGTTTCTACAAAATGAGTCCCGTTTTATTTAGAGGTGTACGTTAAAAAGCACTATTTGCAGTAGCAGTATTAACAAAGATGTTGAATAATACATATGTTAATAAGGACTATCTGCGATGACAAAATCTCATATTCAATGAGTAGAGGTGCAAATAAAGACCGCTTCAGTAAATTAGTTACTCGTATTATCAAATATGTTAAATCATAAAAATATATAAAAATGATCGAGAGTGATTGAGAATGATAGTAGTATATTCAAACAGCCGAGTATATTATTTCTGTTCCAACTTCGTAGCAGCTTCTATGAAATTGGAAGTTACCTTCCTTTACTTTTTCTCCTATATATTATATGCGATCGTCATCTTGTTTAGCCTTCTAAATTAACGCCTTTAAAAAAGAAAACATGCACCACCTGTGACTTAATTACTTGGATGTTTTCTCAAGTTTTAATCCACCACTTAATTTCCACACAGTTACCTGCACCCATGGATTGAGTTTGGGATTCCATGGAACGTTACACTACCTCTTCGCTATCACCATCAATGGAGAAATATATACGTTGCTGTTACAATTTCTCAAGGTTCAGAATTCAGAAACTAAAAGTCAGAAGATAAGATAATCATGGATTGGTACATGTTAGTGAATTATAAAAACATTTTTTCCCCAATTTCTACGTAATATGTTTAAAGTTTATCATTAATGCAAATGCGCCAATCCAATTATGAATAGATGATTATGTAAGAAAACTTTGATTCGAAGTACATAGAATGCTTGTTGGGGCTTGTACCACTGCAAATGAAAGGCTTAATTCACGGGATATGCCTTTTAACCTAAGAGTATCCAAGCATTTTCTTTAATATAATGATGTATCATGTTTTATAAATGAAAAATACCGTGTGGGTGGCTTTCAAGTTTCAATCCATCTCATCTGACGCATTTATCTTTGGGGTATTTTTCTTCTATTTTCTTCACCAATTTGAGACGTTTACTTGAATCACTCCATTCATGCGTTGAGAAAGTTAAAAGAAAAACAAGGACTTGCACAGCAGAAGAAGCAAGACAAGCTTCCCTAGGATCTGTATGTAATAGTTTCCAAAATAGTATGTCTCATAGCACACCACAATGAAATGCAAACCCGATCCTATAGCATAATTTAAACATAACCAACAATGAGACATTGGTATTGGAACCAGCACATTTTGGGAACTTACTCTGAAAGTGAATAAATTTCCCATTGTTTAACACAAGTTTATTATAACATGATCAACTACACGCCCTACTAAACCTTACCATAAACAATTATTGTTAATTCATGTCTGATGCCTCTGCAGACCGACTAAGTTATAATAACAATGTCTAGTTTGTTCAGCAATAGGGATCTGAACCTTCAACAACACTACAATCATTGAGGTATGTGGCAGGGAGGCCAGCAATTAGTAGTTCTTGGCAGACAGGTGGTCTCGACATGTGGACCCCAATCTGTGGTATCCTTAAGAAATTTGTAACAGTCGGTATCAGCCCTGTTAGTACATGGCCCTCCCTCTAAGATGAAAGTCAAGCATTGTTTGGTTACCATAGGAGTTGACACAAATGTGATCATATCACCAAGAGCATACAAATCACAAATTTCACCATCTTTTGTTTTCCCAAATCTTTCCTTTGGACTGATAATGAGATATTTTTATGAATCAGAGGGCTAACTCATCGATTATTTATAGCTCTGAGAAGTTCGACATCCAATTTTCATATATCCACTTGCTACTTGTGTAATTCTAGTTTAATATTCAAAATATGCAACCCTTATCAAAGTCAACTGAGTTATTGCTATATACATATACTAATGAAGTTTATATATTATAAGAATCAATTATTGTTGGAATTGAATATACTAAAGCTAATAGAGTTGACCGATATTAGAAGATTAGTTTAAACTAGACTTTGTGCAATCTATTGAGTAGTTTGAGCAATTCGATTCCTTAAACAGATAAACACAAATTGCATATGACAAGCACATGTTTTACAAAAATAAGAAGAATCACATGATTTGTCGGTAAAAAACTAGTAATGACAAGTTTAAAAAACTAATTGATACACACGCGCTTCATGTACTTTGTGATTTTGTTCGTTTATCTTAGTACATTATTATTTTGTTCACTTAGGTTACTATTCTTCTCAAAACCGGCTAATCAAGTTAGAGCACTAGATGTGCAAACACTAACCACACCAAAAAGTTTTGTCAATGTACCACACGGAACCCCTTTTCACCCGTGGTGGTATTTATTTTTTAGTATGTTATGCATCTATAGATGATATTGTGTCCTCTAATTATTGACCATGGATGGATGGAATATACAGAATGCTTGTCGGGGTTTGCGACCTAAATTTATTTATTTATATTTTATTTAACGAAAGGAAGACAGGAAAACAATAGGCCCAAGAAACAAAATAAAATAATCATAAAAACTGATTATGCTTGAAAGAAAATATCATTCTGTGCGTCCTCTCTTCCTCCCAATCACCGTTCCCTTAGCAGCTTCAGCATGCTCTACTCTCGACGTCTCAGATCTAAGTAGGTGCATGGCTCTAGCAGCTATAGGCCGAGCATCATCTTTGTCACCTTGGCTTGCATCCTTCAAACCAGCAATCTTCAACGGTCCTTCTTTGTTAGAGTCTGATGGCTCACTGACAATGTAGGCTAAGACTAATCCAAAAGTTACACAATGCTTAATTTGCATAACACTCATGAAGTTTTTATCAAAGAGTTTTCAACGGTCATGAAGTTTTCAACGGTTGGTGACAGTTACATGGATAGTCCACGCATAGATAGTCCCTAACTTTGCAAAAGAATTTCAACCAACTGAAAACTTCATCCAGAATTTCAACAGTCATAAGTTGCATGGATAGTCCTTAACTTTGCAAAATTGCATCCAGTTTTGGGTGAAATTCTTTTGCAAAGTTAGGGACTATCCATGCAACTTTTAACTTTCAGGGACGATAGATGCAATTTTGTGAACATTAAAGTCTATTTTTGTCATTCTTGAGGGTCTTTTTGACCTCCTTAGCCGGTAACTCATTTATATACTAAAAGGGCACACGCCTATACTTGCCACCTTTGATTTCTTTGTCCACCTCCTCCTTCAACCTTAAACCTACGCACACCCACACATGAAAAAACATCCGTACAATTCTATACTTTATTTAGTACCATACACTTTACTTCACCCCACACATCACTTTCACATCTAATTTTTTTCCCAATAAACCCTAACTCAACCACACCATTTAATACTACCAATTTATTGTCTTTTTTCTTAATTGTTGATGCAAAAAGGATTTTTTTATTCTATTGAATGTTTTTTACTCCAATTGTAATAATTATTAATATTATTAAAAATGTGGCTTATTTCAAATTAGGGTTTATGTTTAATTTTTTGTTTTTTTACAGGTGTGATGGACAAGCATGATGATGTGGTGTTTATGATACACTACAATGGTGTATTTAAGTATGATCCACTAAGGTATGAACAATTCAGAGTTGTTGAGGCATGTACAATTGATAGGGTTATGTTTAGTCCACTACTTGATATGTTAGTTGCTAAGTTAAAGAATAACATATGGGCGTTGTTCTTATGCATTCTTGGGTTAGATATTGATAATAGTGGTCTGAAACTAATTAAAAATGATGCAAATGTACATGGTTTGTATGACCTAACTGAAAAGCATGTGACAGTAGACTTGTTTGTAGCACATTTACCACATAATTTAGCAAACTATTACCACCAAAATTTATGTTTAGATGGTTCAGATGAAGAAGTAACATCCAAAAAAAAGGAACATGCACTTAGAAAGAAACATGTTGGTAATATATTTGTTAAGGAGTTAGTTGTTTGGGCTGAGGATGAAGCAAATTATCCTTACTTTAGGTCTCCCCCACTCAAGTCTACACCTTGGTTAGGAATGGATGGTGTAACATCAGACACTATTGAGGAGACAAAACCATTTCATGCTTCTTTTCCTGCCATAAACCATGTCATAACTTGCAAAACTTGTCTAAAGTGGTCCACATGCTTTGTCAAAGAAGAATTGTATACCAAAATGTCATCAAAATGTCATCAAAAAACACCAAAGTAAACTTCTAGAGAAAAGGTTTAAAGGTTGAGTTCATGAGTGCTTGAAAATTTGAGGGTGCATTAGTTAATCTAAAGGGCATAACCATAAACTCATAATGTCCTTCATGTGATTTGAAAGTTGTCTTGAAGATGCCTTTTTCACACATCCTGATTTGATGGTAACCAGAACTCAAATCCAGTTTGGAGAAGAATGTTGCCACACATAGTTCATCAATCAACTCCTCTATCATATGGATAGGGAACTTTTCTTTGATTGTATTCTTATTAAGTTTCTTATAATTTATACACATTCTCTAAGACCCATCCTTGTTTTTTACCATGACAATTGGAGAAGAGAAAGGATTGTGGCTTGGTACCACACTAGTATCCAACAACTCATTGACCATTGCTTCTATATCATCCTTTTGGTTTGGGAGATACCTATAAGGCTTGATATGGACTGTTATGGACTCATCTTTTAGTGGAATCTCTGATCAATATCTCTTTATGGAGGGAGATTAGAAGGAACTACAAACACATCTTCAACCTCTTGTAATAATTGCTCTAACGCAGGGTGATACCCAGTACTATGCATCTCTGTGGATTGCATCAATTGCAAGGTAGCATATGGCCAAATATAGTTGATAGAAGGCACATAAACACTAGTGTTCTATACTAACTGCTTGTGTAACTTTTTACTACTCAACCATTGCAATTTAGACTGTTGTATTCCCCTCAAATAGATTTTTTTGTCCTTTATATACAAACTTTATAACCAAATCTTGAAAGTATCATTACATATTGCCTAGTGTAGATAACCATTGAATACCCAAAACCATTTCACACCTTCTAATGGTAATAGCATCACATGTGTTTGAAAATTTGGCCATGGATTGACCACTTAAATCCATAGACCATATATTGACTAACAAACTTGTTTCCTCCTAGGCATAGTAACTAGTAAATGACAAGTTTTACTCAACTTACAGCTAAATTTATTAGCAGTGTATATGTCTAGAAAATTATGGGTACTTTAAGTGTCCATTAGCAACTGCAATAAGTGTTTGCCTATATTACCCTGATTCTCATGATGTTAAATGTAGGTACTTCGTACAACGCATTCAAATAAATCTGTAGACATTATTATTATGAGGATAACATTCACCCATAAAGAGTTCATGTCCCCTCTTATCTAATTCCTCAAAACCCAATTGCTCAATCTTAGGTTTATCTAACTCAAAATCTTCTTCACTAGGACTAACTTCCAAAGAACACTACACTTATGGCGAGGCATATACTTCTCAACATAGTAAAAGCATAAGTTCTTAGCATCTTTTCAATTAATTATTTTTATACAGTTGTTATCTAGGTGTAGTTTCAGTTATTGCAGGGTGTTTGGTTACAAACTAAGTGTTTGGTGGAGGCAGAGTCAAAGTAGTAGCCCTCTTTAGATAGTTCACATTCCTATTGGCATATAAACTAGTAGTGGTTTTAAGAGTTGGAAATAAATATGCATTCTTATGCTTAACAATAGCTATACTGGCCTCTTATAAATTAGCTAAACTAAAAGTATCTGCTAGTTTCTTTTTAGCTTTTCACATTTTTAGTGGGTTTATTTTGAATTTTTTTAACAACTTTAACTTTAATTTCAATACAAACTTGATTCGTAAAAGATATATACTTTTGGAGACAATGTTTGATGGGTAAGAAAGTGTGTGAGTCTTTATACAAGCGAGAATGATGTTAATATGATGTTGCGGGAAAACTACAGAAACCCAAACAAACAAATTCTCTAAGCGGGTAGGGAATTACGGAGCGAGTTAGGTTAACAATTTTTATCGCCGCCGCTATGCGCGGGTATCCAACTAGTACTAATAAAGGGTTTTAAGGACTAGCCTAAGACGAGATTATCAATGGCAAATAATTGTTTTAATCTGAACAACCATCTCTGAACGTCATCTCTAGAGAACTTTGGAAATTCTAATTTGCTTAGTCTACTAAATTTGTTGTTGCCTTCTCCTCATCCTTTCAATCTATTCACATCAATAGCCAAATACTGTAATTGTGTCATGACATCATTCAAGCTATTGGAAACCATATCAAATTTCTTACTCAAACCACTATAATATATGTTGCTGATCCAGTTACCCCAATTCTTAATGGTGTCATCAATATGAACCTCCATTGTTGAGTTTCTTGTTCCCATCATTATGATTTCATAACAAACATTCAAGAACTATTAATTACACCACACGGAGTAACTAACTAACTAACTATTCTACTATACAGTTCCTAACTAACGTATTTGTGAATTGAAAACGGAACGAATTAGACTCATAACATATTTTAGATTGGACAAATGGTCTAGAATGACCGGAATTAATGGTTGTACGGTTGTTTAATCAAAAGATCAACAGATTATGGTGTTCTAACTAAATTTGTAACAAAACCAGTTGGAATGGTGGTATGTAGCAAGATGTTGCTCTGATAATATGCTAATTGGATTAAGAACTCATAATCAGAATTAACCAACTCATAACACTAGAATTCACAAGATTAGGTAAAGTCAAGTAGAAATGGTTAAAGAGATTTGTTATTGATTATGGGATTGTGTCGAATGATTTTAAATAGAAAGAGAGATTCATACAAAGCTTGAAATGATAAAATGAATGATACAAAGTATTTAAAGTGAAAAATAGGCAGGAAAGTTTGTTGTGTTGGTTGAGCGGGCTCACTTGCACAACACGTGACATTTGAATTTCTTTTAACTTGCACATATAGCAGTCTATTCACTAGATTGACATGTAGTCCTTTATTTGAGAAAATATAATGATGGATATTCCTTTTTTTAAAATGTAATCCTATCAGACAATTTCAAAATCTTGGCTTGGATAAGGAGTTATATACATATAATAGTGGCGTTTATGAAACAACCATCAACCAAGATTATTTTTCTAATGCTTTAGCTTGGACACTCGAACCGCTTTTAAGTTTTCTGGCAGTCTTTTATTTGATATCACGATAGGTTATAACTGTTTTATTTAGAAAAAACAGTGTTGTGAGCTGTAATTGGTTGAAAATAAGCCTATAATGTTGCACACTAAGGCCGTGTTTGTTTTTTAGATGTTTTATGTCTTATCTTCAAAACCATGTTTGCAAGAGGAGAGATGGATTGGAAGTCTTTTAAGATAAATGAAGTGATAATCAGACAAAAAAAATCTACAAATTTGTAGAGGAAAATGTTATTCTTGGCCTTTATGGCTAAATATAAACAACACATGTCTTTCACTTTACCTTTTACCCACTTTCAGCATAGGAGCGGAGGAAAAACAAATGAACGTTTCTTTCATTTCTCATTCTGAAAAAACCAAACACACGCTTCTCATTTCATGTCCCCGCTTACAGACAAAAGTTTGTGTCCTTTAATCAGGTGAGTTGACAAGCAGTCGGCTCTCCGAATGTCGTCAGCCTTGATGATCTATACCAAGTATCTTATGAATGTCATCATCAATGGTAAACAGTTATCAAGATAGATGAAGATTGTCTTGGCTATGGGAAACTAGGATTCAATCAAATAAGAGATAATACTTAACTGATACTTTGTGTTGGATAATCTTGATAGGTCATGGCGCAGGTGAGTTTAGTCACAGGTGGATAGTTAGCTGCATGGTTTTATGTGTGGATATAACAACTGATATGGTACCGATATGCATGGCAGAGGACCACGGATTTTACAAGTGGTTTTTACTAGTTCTTGGGTTTACCTATTATTCACGATGTCATGGCAGTATACCCACATTCCATTTCATGCAAGTTTTAAGTACTTTACTTTGTTAGCATGTAGTCTATAAATAGGTACTCCTTCCATCCCAATTTATTTTAATTAGTTATTTTGACTTTTTAATGTCTTTTCTTATTAAACTTTGACCTTAATTATTTTTTTGGTTATATAATACTTGATACAAAATATATGAATAGATTGAGTTTTATATGTATTTCCATTGGTGTAATTTTTATCAAGTATTATATAAAAAAATATGGTCAAAGTTAAAAAATAAAGACTCCAAAAAGTCAAAAAGTAAACTATTAAATTAGGACGAAGGGAGTAGTAGGTTTCATATAATATGTGTGTAATTAGTTTTCCCTTATTAATATGCAAACCATTGAAAACCAATCTTGTCATTTTGATTGGTGTTATCGTGTGGTGTTAGTTAGGGTTTAAGGAGGCTGATTTCTTTCACTTTGTATGGTTCGTGTGAAAAGGGGTAAGCTACTTTCAGTCAATTGTTCGTGTTGAGAGGAATATCGGATGCAGTGCGTGAAATGAAACAGAAAGTATGTGTCAAAGCAATTGGTTTGGGATTGGGGTTCATTGCCAAATGCAAGAAGACCGAGTGTGTGTAGTTTATTCTTCGTCGGTGGAAATAGGTCTCGTGGAGAGTCTTATGGAAAAGGGCTTGGAGGTTGTGGATCATTTTCTTTATAATGTTTGTTTCTTGTGAGAGACTAAAATAATTGCGTGACATAGGGACATGAGCCCAGGACATCACACTAAGTGGATTTGGATTCGGTTCGTTTGTGGAGGTGAAGAAGAAGGTAAAAGGTGCGTTGTGACTTGTTTTCTTGAGGACGGGAAGAGTGCTCGAAACAAGCTGATTAAGGTTGGGGATGTCAAAAGCAGAGTTGCCGGTGGTCGTGTTGGCAATAACAGAAACACGGTGTAAACATTATGGCATTTAGAAGTTCAAACCGAGATAGCTTTGGACGTGGCCAGAGAAGAGGTCGTGGGTCTAGGGAAAGGTCGAGATGGTAATGAACATGTCCAACGGATGTTAAATGTTATATGTGTCTATAAACCATAAAAAGGTTGAAGAAGGACTCTCGAGGTGACCGTGGAAGAGGTTTGGGTCGAGATCCTCCAAGATTACGGGTGAATGTTGGAAAATCTTGATGGGTCAATGGTGGGGTTATTTTAGTCACGGTTTTGGATTGTTTGTAGCCATGTTTTTAATGTGGGAATATAAGAGTTGATATCTGGTACCGATATGCCGGCAAAGGGCCAAGGGTTTTTAACTCAGTCTAGTTTCAGGAGGTCATCGGGAGTATTCCCACGTTTATTTTGTGCAAGTTTTGTGTACTTTACTTTGTTAGCATGCAGGTTATAAATAGGTAGAGTTTCATATTATAAGTGCTTATTTAAAATACAAAACCAATGAAAACCAATAATCTTGCGTTTTCATTGATGTTAATCATGTGAGTGAGACTGGGTTAAGAAGGTTGATTTCCTTCACTTTTGACCTTATGTAGTCATCTACTTAATCGTGTGCTTTGTTGACGCGTATTTTAATGAAGTTGTATAATGTCCTTTTTTAATTTTGAGATTTTTGTATAAGATCACTATAAGAAAAGTAAAAAAATAAACATATGTATAATCTCTTCAAATTCACAAGATCCAAATGCAATTCAACACAAAAATGTAGTTAAACAAATAATGTTTTTTTACAGTTCAAGAACATGAGAAGTTCCAGCATGTGACAAGATGTACACTGCTTAACGTATATCCGTGGACGTTTCCAACCACACAACCAAAACATGCATGTGCAAGTTGTATAATTCAATTCCAAATCTTCTATCTAAATAAAAGGCTAGAAAAAATGGAATATACGCATCTAATTATACTTGTTTATGTTAGGCTTATTGACTAAACTTGGGCCACCCTTCTTCTCAACTCTATTTTCTTGTTCAATTTTCCATATATCTTTTCCCTTAGAAATGAAAATGCCAGCATTTGCGTTGACATCAGGGCTTGGATCATAACATATCTCCGCTGTCCATAGATGTTGACGGTTGACCCATTGGTTGAAGGTCTGGTGAACTAGAAGTATTACTATTGAATCTCCTAAGCCTTACAAAATACTGTCCAATATATTTATATTTATTCGCAGGCTTGTCGAAAGGTGGCAGTGGTGGTGGTTGTGGTATATACGATGACTGTGAGCTGCTGCTCACGGAACTCTGCCGGTAATAGTGTTGAGGTTGTGGTTTTGGTTGCGGTGGTGGTCGTGGTTGTGGTCGTGATCGTGGTAGTGGTGAGGTTTTTGATGAAAAGAGTTTTTTGTTTTTGTTTCCGGGCTTAAATATGTTATTAAGAAATGATCGTGGTGGCGGTGGCGGTGTTGGTGCTCCAGTATCAGGGTGAGTTCGTTTATCTTTGTTTTGTTTCTTAAAAATACTTCTGAAGATAGACACAGGTGGTGGTGTTGATGCCAGTGCCGGTGCTGGAGCTTGAGCCGGAGCAGCTGGAGTTGGAGCTGGAGCTCGAGCGTGACGAACAACTCGTATAGAGGATGCGAAACGATGCTTATTTCTTAATCTCAGTATATATGACTTTCTCTTCCTCTTTGTGTCGTAGCTTTGACCATCTAATGAAGACTTTTCATTTGTATCATCACATACTTGAGGATCAGGTTTGTTATAATTCACATGTATCCATGGCACCGGTGGAGGTGTAGATGTGCGTTGATCATCAAAATCTACTTTTGACTTTTTAAAGTCTTTCTTATTAAACTTTGACCTTAATTATTTTTTTGGTTATATAATACTTGATACAAAATATATGAATAGATTGAGTTTTATATGTATTTTCATTGGTGTAATTTTTATCAAGTATTATACAAAAAAAATTATGGTCAAAGTTAAAAAATAAAGACTCCAAAAAGTCAAAAAGTGAACTATTAAATTAGGACGAAGGGAGTAGTAGGTTTCATATTATATGTGTGTAATAAGTTTTCCCTTATTAATATGCAAACCATTGAAAACCAATCTTGTCATTTTGATTGGTGTTATCGTGTGGTGTTAGTCAGGGTTTAAGGAGGCTGATTTCTTTCACTTTGTATGGTTCGTGTGAAAAGGGGTGTACGCTACCTTTCATCAGTTGTTCCGTGTTGAAGAAACTAATCGGCATGAGTGCGTGAAATGAACAGAAAGTATCCGTCAAAGCAAGTGGTTTTGGATTTGTTTCACTCTGCAAATGCAAGAAGACCGTAGAGTGTGTAGCTAGTCTTCTTCGTCGGTGGAATAGGTCTCGTGGAAGAGGTCTTATCGGAAAAGGGTTGTAGTTGTGGATCATTTTCTTTTATCATGTTTGTTTGTTGTGAGAGACTAAACATAATTGCGTGACAAACGGACAGGAAGACATCACACCAAGTGGATTTGATTCGGTTCGTTTTTGCGGGTGACAGAAGAAGGTAAAGGTGGTTGTGACCTTGTTTTCTTGAGCGGTGGAAGAGTGCCCTCAAAACAAGCTTGATTAAAGGTTGGGGATGTCAAAAGTAGAGTTGTCGGTGGTGGTGTTGGCAATAACAGAAACAAGGTGTAAACATTATGGTATTTAGAAGTTCAAACCGAGATAGCTTTGGACATGGCCGGAGAAGAGGTCGTGGGTCTAGGGAAAGGTCGAGATGGTAATGAACATGTCCAACGGATGTTACATGTTATATGTGTTATAAACAATAAAAAAGGGTTGAAAGAAGACTCTCGATGTGACCGAGGTGAAGGTTGGGTGTTCGGGAATGGTCTTGAACATGAAAGAGAACTGTGGAAGAGGCTCGGGTCGAGATCATCAAGATTACGGGGGTGAATGTTGGAAAATCTTGATGGGTCATGGTGCGGGTTAGTTTAGTCACGGTTGGATAGTTAGTAGCATGTTTTAATGTGTGAATATAAGAGTTGATATGGTACCGATATGCATGGCAAAGGGCCAAGGGTTTTACACGTCTATTATTCAGGAGGTCATGGGAGTATACCCACGTTCTATTTCATGCAAGTTTTGTGTACTTTACTTTGTTAGCATGCAGTTTATAAATAGGTAGCAGGTTTCATATTATAAGTGCTTATTAAAATACAAACCATTGAAAACCAATAATCTTGCCGTTTTCATTGGTGTTATCGTGTGATGTGAGTCTGGGTTTAAGAAGGTTGATTTCCTTCACTTTGACCCTTACGTAGTCATCTACTTAACTCGTGTGCTTTGCTGACGCGATATTTTAATGAAGTTGTTTAATGTCCTTTTAATTTTGAGAATTTTTATAAGATACTATAAAAGTAAAAAATAACATATGTATAATCTCTCAAATTACAAGACCAAATTGCAATTCACACACAAAATGTAGTTAAACAAATAATGTTTTTACAGTTCAAGTAACCTTGAGAAGTCCAGCATTTGACAAGATGTACAATGCTTAACCGTGATATGCCGTGACCGTTTCCAACCACACACCCAAAACATGCATGTACAAGTTATATAATTTAATTCTAAATCTTCTATCTAAATAAAAGGCTAGAAAAAATGGAATATACACATCTAATTATACTTGATTATGTTAGGCTTATTGACTAAACTTGGGCCACCTTTCTTCTCAACTCTATTTTCTTGTTCAATTTTCCATATATCTTTTCCCTTAGAAATGAAAATGCCAGCTTTTGCGTTGACATCAGGGCTGGACCATAACATATCTCCGCTGTTCATAGATGTTGACGGTTGACCCATTGGTTGAAGGTCTGGTGAACTAGAAGTATTACTATTGAAGCTCCTAAGCCTTACAAAATACTGTCCAATATATTTATATTTATTCGCAGGCATGTCGAAAGGTGCCAGTGGTGGTGGTTGTGGTATATACGATGACTGTGAGCTGCTGCTCATGGAACTCTGCTGACAATAGTGTTGAGGTTGTGGTTTTGGTTGCGGTGGTGGTAGTGGTTGTGGTCGTGATCGTGTTGGTGGTAGTGGTGGTAGTGGTGAGGTTTTTGATGAAGAGAGTTTTTTGTTTTTGTTTTCGGGCTTAAATATGTAATTAAGAAATGACCATGGTGGCAGTGGCGGTGGCGGTGTTGGTACTGCAGTATCAGGGTGAGTTCGTTTATCTTTGTTTTGTTTCTTAAACATACTTCTGAAGATAGACGCAGGTGGTGGTGTTGATACTGGTGCCGATGCTAGAGCTTGAGCTGGAGCAGCTGGAGCTCGAGCTGGAGCTCGAGCGTGACGAACAGCTCGTATAGAGGGTGTGACACGACGCTTATTTCTTATTCTCAGTCTATATGACTTTCTCTTCCTCTTTGTGTCGTAGATTTGATCATCTGATAAAGATTTTTCATTTGTATCATCACATACTTGAGGATCAGGTTTGTTATAATTCACATGTATCCATGGCACCGGTGGAGGTGTAGGTGTGCGTTGATCATCACTATTTCCCCCTCCACCCCCCCCCCCCCCCATGACGGTCCATTGCTTTCATCAAAAGGGTGGGTTTTTTTTTTTTTCTTTTTCATGTTCAGTCCACTTAATGTACATATAACAATGAGACATGGTTAGTAAAACTACATTGTTAAAAGATTTTAACGGATTTCATGGTTGATTGATGACAACTTAATAATCTCACCTTTTATCAAAGTAGCGGTTGACCCATTGGTTTGAAGGTCCGGTGAACATAGAAGTATTATATTGTAGCTCCTAGGCCTAACAAAACATCGCATAATATTTATTTCATTTTCAGGCATATTATGGAGTGGTAGTTGGTGGAGGGGTGGGGGGGGGCTGGTTAAACATGACGACTCTGAGCTGCTGCAAATAGAACTCTGTTGGTCATAGCGTTGTCGTTGAGGTTCTGGTTGCGGTGGTGGTCCTGTTGGTGGTAGTGGTGGTAGTTTTGAGTTTTTTTATGAAGGAATATTTTTTATTTTATTTCTCGACGTGAAAAAGTTAGGGAATAATGACCGTGATGGTGGTGGTGGTGGCGGCGGTGGCACTGTTGTAGTAACGAAGGGAATATGTGTAGCTTTTCTTGGTTTTTTAAACATAATTTGGAAGATAGACTTTTGTCCTTGTACCGGAGCCGGTGCTTGAGCTAGAGATGAAGCTCTAGGCGGAGGTGGAGCTGGTGGTATAGGTGTGGCATGACGTATATTCTTTACTTTTGGTCGATATTGCCTTCTCTTTCTCTTGATCCTATGATCATCCGATGATGTTATTTTAGCCGTAGCATCACTTACTAGTGGATCAAGTTTGCATGAATTCACATGTATCCATGGCATCGGTGGTATAGGTGTGCGCTGATCATCACTATTTCCAGAAGCATCAATATATCTTTCCTCATGAGCAATCTATGCACACATGAGCGGATAATGAATTAGAATAACTACATTTGTTAAAATTATAAATGTGCAAATAAAAATTAATATTACATGAATCATAAAAATGTCTCTCGTCGTTAACACCTTCAACGTCAAGATTCTAATCATTTTCGACCACCTTATTGGTAGAGGGGCCGTCGACCTTAGGATCAAAAGTGCGATAAAGAAGAATAGGAGTACAAGGAAAGATTAAAGCAACTTCAAAAGTGGATTAAGGAAGCCTGTTTGATAATTTTGGAACATCACGGTGATAGGAACAAATAGGATAGAAGAACAAGATAGGGAGTAGAGGATGATAAGAACCATCGGGTCAATGAGTGGTCAATGGCGGCAAGTGGTGATAATTTCTTGTTGAATTAACAAACTTGTTCGAGAGTTACCATTTTTCTTCATCGTGTTAATCTAATTATTTGGTTATAAAGGATATCACACGCATATATATGTAGAATGATAGAAAACCCTTTGAGTTATGATTTATTATTGACCACTATTTATAGTGGTAAAACCCTAATACCTTAAACCCACAAACGGGCTTGGGCCTATATATTATATGCGATCGTCATCCTGTTTGGCCTTCTAAATTAACACCTTTAAAAAAGAAAACATGCACCACCTGTGACTTAATTACTTGGATGTTTTCTCAGAGTTTTAATCCACCACTTAATTTCCACATAGTTACGTGCACCCATGGATTGAGTTTGGTATTCCATGGAACGTTACACCCCCCGCAGTCGGAGCAGCGAAATCGCAAAAGCTCAGACCGGAGTAGTAAACTAGAAAAGAAAAGAAAAAAAGACAAAACATTAAAAGAAATAATAGCGATGAAGACATCCGACAACAAGCGTCTTCAAACAATCTTCAAACTTGAAGTCATGAACTGATAAACCTGGATAAACCAATATAACCAAAGCACAAACAACAACATACGATTGTGTGGATTTGTGACCTTAGCACAAATCACTAACACAAATAACGATTGTGTGGATTTGTGACATTTAGCAGTATTCACCACACAACAATAACTATAATAAAACTTAAAAAAACATAATTGCTGCTGACCCCACTGGTCATTGTTTGATCAGGAAACAGATCTTCAGATCCAAGACAAGTAAAAAAGATCACGATAATAGTGGAAGGATGGCTGGTGACGATGACATCATGCTTTTCTTTGAGGGCTGGTGATGATGACGATGGCGGCTAGGTTTTTTTTTTTTTTGATTTAGGGTTTGACAAGGATCCCTCCGAATCATCGATGAGTTGTCGATGACCGAAGAACAACTATTTTGTGAAGAAGGTTAGTGTTTTTGAGCGGAAGATACATGATTTGGGTTTAGGATCTTAATGGCTGATACCATGTAGAATGATAGAAAACCCTTTGAGTTATGATTTATGACCACTATTTATAGTGGTAAAACCCTAATACCCTAAACCCACAAACGGGCTTGGGCCTATTTATTTACTAATAATATATACTGTATTTGTGGAGGTATATAACCACAAAATGAGTCCCTAAGTAAGTTTGCAATATAATAACAAGATTCCTTGGATGTTCACGTTACGCGTATATAATTATCTATATCTACGTACCTTCCATGTATTATACTTGCAATTGTTAGAAATTTTTAATGTTTGGTTGCACGAAATTTTTAATGAGATAATTGATGAAAAGAATTGCTAAACCAAAAAAAGCTATTTTTTTGGTGAAAAACCAAATATTCTTTTATCAACACTACGTTATCTTTGGTTGGCGAAGAAACCAACCATTGTGTCACTACTTATTTTATCTGTAAATAAGTTTCTACAAAATGAGTCCCGTTTTATTTAGAGGTGTACGTTATTAAGCACTATTTGCAGTAGCAGTATTAACAAAGATGTTGAATAATACAGGTGTTAATAAGGACTATCTACGATGACAGAATCTCATATTCAATGAGTAGATGTGCAAATAAAGACCATTTCAGTAAATTAGTTACTCGTATTATCAAATATTTTAAATCATAAAAATATATAAAAATGATCAAGAGTGATAGAGAGTGATAGTAGTTATAACAACTCAGAATTTTCATCAACCTATTTTTCTATTATCACAATTGTACGGGGAAATTTTTCGCTTTATTACATTACTTGCATTGTCAATATCTCAATATATAATATAATTTGCATAACTAAAGTAGACGAGCTCACGCAACCTATCTATGATAATCCTGTCTTCATATATGTCAAGCAAACATTACAATATGTCAAGTCAATATCATCATATCCTTATTACAAAGTACATTATTCGCAACGTTATATCAAAACGGGCTTTAAACCGTTATCATATACCTCTAAACCCTAAATTCCATGAAGGGTTAATATCTAAAGTAAATGTACAAACTACTAAAGCATGTATACAACTAATATAACATCTCATTTGAAATATAAACTCCCTCTAAGTCAAGTACAAGTTTTTAAAGCACAACGTCCAATTCATTAAGCATGACATCCAAAATAGCCGTTTTACCTCCAGTTTCATCACCATCACTCTTGTGCAAGCAACTACACTCAATATACAATGTGTAATCCCTAGTGATTCCAC
>BQNB010036350.1:0-29014 GCA_026074375.1 Tanacetum coccineum
TTACTTAAGAACATGATTTTTGGTTTTAAATAATAAAATATTATTTTATTATTTTATTATTTTAAAAAATTCACTAAAAGACGAAAAATATAATTTTTCTTGAAACTTCTCTAATATGTTTTTTATGAGTAAAAGTTTCATTTTTAACCATATTATGATTATTTTTACGGTAAATAAGGTTACCGAATGGACTTATCGGGATACATATATTTATAATTATTTATTATAAATATTTACTTATATTACTTATCTATTTTCTTTAAATAGTATAAGTATGTATCGTTGAGATATTAGATTGATAAGATATTTTGGAATGAGACGTCAACCATCACACCACTGAATTGTTATGGGTAATTATACAACGCATCTAGCCTCTATGCATCAAATGTGAAGACTGTTTTGAAAATGAATGATTAAAATATGACATTAACTGGACTAGGTCGTGTGCGAACGTCGTTGCATTTGCTTGTGTGATTAAGATTTGGTTGCTTAAGATTTGTTTGAGGTGAGTTCTTATAGCCTTATTTTTCTATTGTTATTCCGTTGGGAAAAAATGATACTCAAATGTGTTTTGAACTGTTTTGAAATTGAACTGTGCAAAACGTGTTTGTGTTTTTAGGATAATTGTGTGCTTATGATTACTATGTAAAGATATGTGATGTGATTTTACTTGCATGTATTGTGTTTGGCATGCAAGGGTTGTGATTTTACTTGCATGTACTGTGTTTGGCATGCAAGGGTTGTGATTTTACTTGCGTGTACTGTGTTTGGCACGGCAAGGGTGATTGGCAAGGAGGTCCTACCCTAATATAGTGCTCTAGCTAGTAGACCCTTTAGGTGCGTAAGTGACATATTTGCTACCTAACTAGCGGGGATGATAAGGTAGGGTTATCGACTAGCGAGTATGCTAGGTCGGGTTTACATGATTAGCAAGGATGCTAAGTCATGGGTGATTCTCATATATTCACTATCATATTGCACTATTGTCTACTGTTTTGAGATATTGGCACATATTTTGGGTTTAAGGTCAAACCTACGAGCTCACCAACATTATTGTTGACATTTTCGAGTATATTTTTCAGGTTGAAGTAAAAAGATATATTGGGTTGGTGATATGTGATTGCTTACTTAGGAGTAATCCCGTGTGATTTTCATGTGAAGCTTTCATGTTTATTTGGTTTGGTTCTTAGTTTTTTGGAGTATTTATTTAAGTTTGATTTGGACCCATGTGGTGGGGGCATTTTGGATTTTAAGTTATTTTAGATTTGTTATGATTTGGGACATCACTCGAGGTTGTTCGAGGTTGATGGTCTTCATAACACTTGAAGTTTATGCATTGTAGTTTTCTCTATATTGTATCTTGTGTTATGATTGATCATTATGTTGCATTCCTGAGTTTCCGCCATTGTCGGGGTGTGACAGATTGGTAATCAGAGCCAAGGTTATAGAGAACTAGGTGGATTGGCCTAGACTATAACCTAAGATCCGTCATTTAGTTGCGTATAGGATCTATGTGCGCGGTGTTCCACTTTTGCTTGCTTTCGCGTGTTCGCGGTTTGGTGCTTTAGTTATGTCAGTCATTGAGATGTGTGAGCTCAATACTGAGTACGACTGGGAAAGGATGCGGATATAAATATGGTGGCCAACGTAGTTATAAAAGTATCACAACTTACTCGTACTTGGTAATACTGTTCACACAAATTGATGTTGACACCATAAGGGGGTATTATGTGTATAATTATATATATAGTAAGATATTCTATATATATGTTAGTCTTCCTACCTACCTAACGTTGCCTATGTTCTCCCTCATGTAGATAATGCTGCCAAGGATGAGGACCCGAAGTGTTGGCCGGCCTGTTGCCGAATCACGAGGAGGGGGAATGGGTGAACGGGTTGGTAGAGGTGGGAGGGGTAGAGGACCTAAGGGAGGTAATGATGAGCGTGTTGACGAATTGAATGGTCAAGGGAATGACCAGGGGTTGGGAGCTAATAGGAATGTAGAGGGAGTCAATGGGAATGTAGAGGGAGTTAATGAGGGTGTAGGATGAGCACCCGAATTCTAGACAATAATTGCCCAACAATTGTAGAACCTCTAATCTGCCATTTTAGCTCAGGTTGGTAACCAAGGAAATGTGGAAATCAAAATGGAAATGTGGTTAATGAGAATGTTCAGGAGAACGTTAGGAATGTGTTAGTGAATGGCAACCGGGTAAGTTGTTCATATAAGGAGTTCTTAGCTTGTAACCCTAAGTAATATGATGGTAAGGGAGGTGTTGTAGTTCTTACTCGATGGATTGAGAAAATGGAGTCCGTGCATGATATGAGTGGTTGTAGTATTGACCAAAAAGTAAAATACACTACTGGTTCATTTATGGGTAAGGCTTTAACGTGGTAGAACTCTCATATCCGCACGCTAAGCCGGGAAGTTGTTGTTAGTATGTCATGGAATGACTTTAAGTTTATGATGATAGAAGAGTTTTGTCCTAGTCATGAGATGCAAAAGTTGGAAACTGAGTTGTGGAATCACGCCATGGTTGGGGCTGGCCATGCTGCGTATACTGATAGGTTTCATGAGTTGGCTAGGTTAGTTCCACATTTAGTGACTCCTGAAAGTAGGAAGATTAAGAGATACGTGTATGGCCTTGCTCCATAGATCCGTGGGATGGTGGCAGCAATGAAGCCAAAGACTATGCAAAAGGCTGTGCAGATTTCTGGTGCACTGACCAATGAGGCTGTTAGGAATGGATCAATTAAGAAGGTTGAGAAAAGAGGAAATGTGGGGGAACCTAGCAAGGATAAGAATGGTAGGGATGATAATAAGAGGACTAGGACTAGAAATGCTTTTGCTACAACCGCAAACCCTGTAGGAAGAGAGAATACGGGTGCTTGGCCCAAGTGTACCACCTGCAGCTTCTCCCATGCACCCGGAGGGCCTTGTCGCACATGCTTCAATTGTAACCGCCCGGGTCATCTTGCAAGGGATTGTAGAGTTGTGCCTAGGAATGTGAACCCGATAAATGTAAGGAACCCAACACCTGCTCGTGGAGCATGCTATGAATGTGGGAGTACCGACCATCTCAAACCGGCATGTCCTAGATTGAATAGAGCACAAGGACCAGGAGGAAACCATCCAAACCAAGTTATTGCTAATAACGGGGGTCAGGGTCGTAGAAACCAAGGGAACCAAGCTAGGGGTAGGGCATTCATGTTGGGAGCAGAGGAAGCTCGCCAAGATCCGAACATTGTGACGGGTACGTTTACTTTGAACAATCATTTTGCCACTACCTTATTTGACTCTGGTGTCGACTATAGTTTTGTTTCCACTACTTTTATACCTCTGTTAGGCATAGAGCCCAGTGAATTAGGTTTCAGATATGAGATTGAGATAGCTAGCGGGCAACTAGTAGAGATTGATAAGGTTATTAAGGGTTGCAAACTAGAAATCGAGGGTCATGTCTTTGACATCGATTTGATACCATTCGGGCATGGGAGTTTTGATGTGATTATAGGTATGGATTGGTTGTCTAATCATAAGGCTGAAATAATTTGTCATGAGAAAGTAGCGAGGATACCACTACTAGATGGCAAGGTGCTTAGAGTATTAGGAGAAAGACCGGAAGAGAAAGCAAGACTTTTGATGAGTGATAAGGCTAGTGATAAGAAACAAAAAGAGATTGTTGTGGTTAGATATTTTCCCGAGGTGTTTCCAGACGATTTATCAGGATTCCACCTCTCTGGTAAATTGAGTTCCAGACTGAGTTAATCTCTAAAGCTGTACTGATTGCAATGTCTCCCTGTCATTTGGCACCTTATGAATTGGAAGAGATGTCAGGACAACTCAAGGAACTCTAGGATAAAGGTTTCATTCGACCAAGATCATCGCCTTGGGGAGCACCGGTGTTGTTCGTGAAAAAGAAGGATGGTTCTTTTAGGATGTGTATTGACTAGAGAGAATCGAACAAGTTGACTGTTAAGAATCATTATCCGCTTCCTAGGATTGATGATCTATTTGACCAACTGCAAGGGTCACAGTTTTTCTCAAAGATAGACCTTAGGTCTGGATACCATCAGCTGAGAGTGCATGAGGATGACATTCCAAAGACTGCATTTAGAACTCATTATAGACATTTCGAGTTCACATTAATGCCCTTTGGTCTGACTAACGCACCAGCGATATTCATAGATTTGATTAATAGAGTTTGTAGACCTTATCTTGATAAGTTTGTGATAGTGTTTATAGACGATATCCTAATCTACTCTAAGACTCGAGAGGAGCATGTAGAACACTTAAGGTTAGTCTTGGAACTGCTCAGGAAGGAGAAACTGTATGCTAAGTTTTCTAAGTGTGAATTCTGGCTAAGAGAAGTGCAGTTTCTTAGGCATGTGATAAATGGTAATGGGATTCATGTAGACCCTAGTAAGATTGAAGCTGTTAAGAATTGGAAAGCCCCTAGAACTCCGTCTGAGGTTCATTCATTCTTAGGATTGGCTGGATATTACCGTAGGTTCATTGAGAACTTTTCTAAGATAGCTAAGTCTCTTACTATCTTGACTCAAAAGTGTAAGACTTTCGATTGGGGTGAGGAACAAGAATTGGCATTTCAAACTTTGAAGGATAAGTTGTGTAATGCGCCTGTTCTAGCTCTCCCCGATGGACCGGAAGACTTTGTGGTATATTGTGATGCGTCCGGGTTAGGACTAGGCTGCGTGTTGATGCAGAGAGGTAAAGTGATAGCATATGCGTCTAGGCAGTTAAAAATTCATGAAAAGAATTATACGACCCATGATTTGGAATTAGGAGCAGTTGTGTTTGCCCTTAAGATTTGGAGACATTATCTGTATGGGACAAAGAGTGTCATCTATACAGATCATAAGAGTCTTCAGCATATCTTTAGTCAGAAAGAGTTGAATATGCGACAGCGTCGCTGGACAAAGAGTGTCATCTATACAGATCATAAGATTCGCTACCATCCTGGTAAGGCGAATGTGGTGGCTGATGCCCTAAGTAGGAAGGAAAGAGTAAAGCCTAAGAGAGTTAGAGCTATGAATATGACCCTTCAGTCGAGTATCAAGGATAGGACACTGGCAGCTCAGAAAGAGGCTGTGGATGAGTCTGCAGGATTGCATAAAGCTTTGGATGGGACTTTGTACTACCTGGATCGAATATGGGTGCCTTTGAAGGGTGATGTGAGAACCTTGATAATGGATGAAGCCCATAAGTCAAAGTACTATGTACACCCAGGAGCTGATAAGATGTATTATGACCTTAAAGATAGGTATTGGTGGTTTGGTATGAAGAAGGACATAACTATGTATGTTAGTAAGTGTTTGACTTGTTTGAAGGTTAAGGCTGAGCATCAAAGGCCATCTGGCTTACTCCAGAAACCTGAGATTCCTAAATGGAAATAAGAAGGGATAGCTATGAATTTTGTAACTAAGTTGCCTAGATAGTAGTGGGCATGACACAATTTGGGTCATTGTGGACCGATTGACTAAGTCTGCTCATTTTCTATCTATGCGTGAGGATTATAAGATGGATAGATTGGCTAGATTATATTTGAATAAGATAGTTGCTAGACATGGTGTGCCTATCTTAATCATATCGGATCGTGATAGTCGTTTCATATCAAGGTTTTGGCAATCATTCCAAGAGGCATTAGGAACCCGTCTAGACATGAGTACGGCTTACCACCCTTAGACCGATGGTCAGAGTGAGCGTACTATTCAGACTTTGGAAGACATGCTTAGAGCGGGCGTCCCGGACTTCGGAGGAAGTTGGGATGTTCATCTGCGTTGTGTTGGAGGTTTGGTTTAAACAATAGTGATCTTCTAGTGTGAGATGTGCTAAGTTTGATGCATGTTTGGTAGAAAAGTATAGTTCGCCAATATGTGGGATTGACGATTGGAGAAGGTCAGTAGATAAGACCTGTGTTAGTGTAAAGATATACTGAGAAAGAATCTCTTGCCAGATTAAGGATAAACTTAAGGCTGCGCGTGATCGTCAGAAAAGTTATGCTGATAAGAGGAGGAAGCCTCTAGAGTTTAGTGTAGGTGACTATGTTTTGCTCAAAGTGTCGCCTTGGAAAGGTGTGGTACGCTTTGGGAAGAAAGGGAAACTAGCACCTAGATTTGTTGGACCTTTTGAGATTATTGAAAAAGTAGGCCCCGTAGCCTACAGGTTAGATTTGCCTGAGGAGTTAGATGGTGTTCATGACACGTTCCACGTGTCGAACCTTAAGAAGTGTTTGGCTGATCCAACACTGCAAGTGCCCTTGGATGAGATCCAAGTTGATGCCAAGTTAAATTTTATGGAAGAGCCTGTGGAAATTTTGGAAAGAGAGTTCAAGAAGCTGAAGCGTAGTAGGATTGCCATCGTCAAGGTTCGGTGGAATTCGAAACGTGGTCCTGAATTCACGTGGGAACGTGAAGATCAGATGAAACTTAAGTACCCGCATTTGTTTAGTGATGTTAGTAGTTGAATTTTGGGGTCGAAATTCTTTTAAGGGGGGGTAGAATGTAACCTTTGCCCCTTTTGTGTTCTGAATATTTCATTTTTAGTCCTTTGACTATTTGACGTTTGTCAGTTTATTCAGATTTTTGTACCGTGTTGACGGTGGTGATTTTATGAGAATTGTGGTAATTTATGGTTTATTGTGAATAATAGTCCTTTTTAGAGGTTATTATTATGTTAGTTAAGTTCCGGGTGGTTGACCCGTGAAATTTGAGAAATGCCGAAAAACGAGTCCTGACACGTCCGTTAATGTCCAAATGAGTTTTGAAGGGTTTAAAGTGTAAATATGTCGTGTAAATACTCTAGGTTAATGGAAAAGTATTTTTAAGGTGAATAAAAATGCTAATTAACTTTGGGGAATAATTTACGGTTAAGTTTTACGAGCTTTTAAGTGATCCCGACACGAAAAGAAGTTCCCGAGACCCCCTAGGATGCCTTGGACGAATTTGGTACCACAAGGGAACCACAAGGCCCTTTTCTAGGAACCTTGTCCCATTCATGCATCCTTACATGTCTCATTTGATTTCAAAAAGCACTCATAGTTACAAAAAAACACACAAAAATCATTTTGTCTCTCCTCTCCTTCTCTTCTTGCGTCCGAAATAAGCCACCAAACAAACCCTTATATTTTTCAACTTTGATCAAGATCATGGTGATATAGAGTACTTCCGGGTTGATTCTAATAGTCGGGTATCCATTTAAACAACGTTTGGGTTGTCCGGTTCGTGTCGAAATCTACATTTTTGAAGATTTTCTTGTAAGTTTCCAAATTTAAATTTCGTTTGTCCTTTTGGGTTTATATTGATGCATAGATGTTAGTTGTACAAGTTGATCGTCATAAAAATCGATTTTTAGAAACGAAACGGACATATAGGGTGCGTTTGGGGTTCGAATAAAATGAAACAAGGATAAGGTTTTGTTAGTTTTGGTATTGTGGTCGTGATGGTTGAATAACATATGTTGCTAAATAGCTTATTTTGAATAATAGCTTGTATAGCTTATTTTGTGGGCTTTTCGTGACTTATTTTGAGCTTATATGCTCACGTCATATTTTAGAATCACAAGGGAAGTGATTTTGATTATTTTCGTGGTATGGCGTATGTTCGTGGACTATTTTTATAGCTTATGGTGTTAACCAAATACTATACGTAGCGTACTAGCTTATTTTTGAGCTTACGGACTTGATTTTTGGAGCTCTTGGGCTCACGACCCATTAGGCACAAATAAGTCGTGGCTTATTTGATGGCTTATTGTGGTCCGGGTTATTTTCTACTTATTAGTATGAGCTTATGTATATAAATGGACCTTAGTTTTGGGTTTAGAACGTGTTTTGGACTTAT
Source organism: Tanacetum coccineum (assembly GCA_026074375.1). Classification (NCBI taxonomy): domain Eukaryota; kingdom Viridiplantae; phylum Streptophyta; class Magnoliopsida; order Asterales; family Asteraceae; genus Tanacetum; species Tanacetum coccineum. The sequence continues at coordinate 7,855 of BQNB010036350.1, forward strand.
AAATACCTTAATGGACCCTTGTTGGGCCTTAAAGCCCAATAAGCGATATTTAGTCATTTTAAGAGTTTTTGACGGATTTTTGAAAGTGAAATGTATTTACGAAGTGATATTGAACGTTATTTTGGGAAAAACGTTTTAGTAAACGTTAAAGATTGAGATTTTTGGAATTTTGTCGAAAAGTGTCGAAATGGTGAAAAGTGTTGAAATTAAGGTTTAAAACCTTGGAAAACGTTATATAAGCGTACGGGTCATGTCGAAATTTCGTAAAAAGTTTATACTTAGAAAATTTTACTTAAGAACATGATTTTGGTTTTAAATAATAAAATATTATTTTATTATTTTATTTATTTAATAAATTCACTAAAAGACGAAAAATATAATTTTTCTCGAAACTTCTCTAATATGTTTATTATGAATAAACGTTTCATTTTCAACCATATTATGATTATTTTATGGTAACTAAGGGTACCGAGTGGACTTATCGAGATATATTTATAATTATTTATTATAAATATTTACTTATATTACTTATCTATTTTCTTTAAATAGTATAAGTATGTATCGTTGAGATATCGGATTGATAAGATATTTTGGGATGAGACGTCAACCATCACACCACTAAATTGTTATGGGTAATTGTACAACGCATCTAGCCTCTATGCATCAAACGTGAAGACTGTTTTGGAAATAAATGATTTAATGGGACATTAACTGGACTAGGTCGTGTGCGGACGTCGTTGCATTTGCTTGTGTGATTAAGATTTGGTTGCTTAAGACTTGCTTGAGGTGAGTTCTCGTAGCCCTATTTTTCTACTGTTTTTCCGTTGGGGGAAAATGATACTCAAATGTGTTTTGAACTGTTTTGAAATTGAACTGTGCGAAACGTGGTTTTGTTTTTGGGACAATTATGTGCTTATGATTGCTATGTGAATATATGTGATGTGATTTTACTTGCATGTACTGTGTTTGGCATGCAAGGGTTGTGATTTTACTTGCATGTACTGTGTTTGGCATGCAAGGGTTGTGATTTTACTTGCGTGTACTGTGTTTGGCACGGCAAGGGTTGTGGTCCTGCCCTAATATAGTGCTCCAGCTGGTAGGCCCTTTAGGTGCGTAAGTGACATATTTGCTACCTGACTAGCGGGGATGCTAGGGCAGGGTTATCGACTAGCGGGTATGCTAGGTCGGGTTTACATGATTAGCGAGGATGCTAAGTCATGGGTGATTCTCATATATTCACTATCATATTGCACTATTGTCCACTGTTTTGAGATATTGGCACAGCTTTTGGGTTTAAGGTCAAACCTACGAGCTCACCAACATTATTGTTGATGTTTTCGAGTATCATTTTCAGGTGAAGTGAAAGATAAATAGGTTGGTGATATGTGATAGCAGGCTTAGGAGTATCCCGTGTGGATTTTTCATGTGAAGCCTTGCTTGTTTATCTGTTTGGTTCTTAGTATTTGGAAGTTTTTGTTTAAGTTTGGATTTGGACCCCTGTGTGGGCATTTGGAATTTGTAAGAGATTTTGGATTTGGTTATGATTTGGGACATCACTCGAGGTTTGTTCGAGGTTGATGGTCTTCGTAACACTTGAAGTTTATGCATTGTAGTTTTCTCTATATTGTATCTTGTGTTATGATTGATCATTATGTTGCATTCTCGAGTTTCTGCCATTGTCGGGGTATGACAGATTGGTAACCAGAGCCAAGGTTATAGAGAACTAGGTGGATTGGCCTAGACTATAACCTAAGATCCGTCATTTAGTTGTGTATAGGATCTATGTGCGCGGTGTTCCGCTTTTGCTTGCTTTCGCGTGTTCGCGGTTTGGTGCTTTAGTTATGTCAGTCATTGAGATGTGTGAGCTCAATACTGAGTACGACTGGGAAAGGATGCGGATATAAATACGGTGGCCAACGTAGTTATAAAAGTATCACAACTTACTCAAACTTGGTAATAATGTTCACACAAATTGATGTTGACACCATAAGGGGGTATAATCTGTATAATTATATATATAGTAAGATATTCATATATATGTTAGTCTTCCTACCAACCTAACGTTGCCTATGTTCTCCTTTATGAAGATAATGCTGCCAAGGATGAGGACCCGAAGTGCTGGTCGGCATGTTGCCGAATCACGAGGAGGGGGAATAGGTGAACGGGTTGGTAGAGGTGGGAGGGGTAGAGGACCTAGGAGAGGTAATGATGAGCGTGTTGATGAATTGAATGGTCAAGGGAATGACCAGGGGTTGGGAGCTAATGGGAATGTAGAGGGATCAATGGGAAGTAGAGGAGTTATGAGGGTGTAGGGATGGCCCCGAATTCTAGACAATAATTGCCCAACTAGTGTTGAAACCTTAATCTGCCATTTTAGTCAGGTTGGGAACCAATGGTAATCTAATGTGGAAACTCAATATGGTAATATGGTTATTGAGAATGTTCAGGAGAACGGTTAGGATTGTGTTAGTGAATGGCAACGGGTTAGTTGTTTTATAAGGAGCTTCTTAGCTTGTATTTCCCTCCAGTAATATGATGTTAAGGGTGGTGTTGTAGTTTCTTACTCGATGGATTGAGAAAATGGAGTTCCGGGGGTTTTGCATGTTTCTGAGTGGTGTTGTATTGACCAATAAGTAAAATACTCTACTGGTTCATTTTATGGTAAGGCCTTTATAGTGTAGAACATCTCATATCCCGCTCGCTAAGCCGGGTAGTTGTTGGTAGGTATGTCATGGAATGACTTTAAGTTTTGATGATAGAAGTGTTTTTTGTCCTTGTCATGAGATGCAAAATGTTGGATACTGGGTTTTTTTTTTTGGGGGTGGAATCCACGCCATGTTGCGGGCTGGCCTTGGGACTTGGCCGGGTTTGTTGTTTTTACTGTTAGGTTTCATGGTTGGATAGGTTAGTTCCACATTTAGTGACTATTGTATGTAGGAAGATTTAGTGATACGTGTATGGCCATTGCTCCATGATTGTGGGCTGGTGGCAGTATTGGAGCTAAAGACTATGCAATAGGCTGTGTCAAGTTTTTCTAGGTTCGCACTGACCATATGAGGCTATTAGAATTGATCATTAAGATAGGATTGAGAAAAGAGGAAATGTGGGGGGAAACCTAGCAAGGATAGAATGGTAGGGGTGATACATAGAGGAGTAGGACTAGAAATGATTTTTCTACTAACCGAAAACCTGTAGAAGGTGAATTACGGGTGATTGGCCCATGTGTTCCACCTTCAGCTTATTCCATGCACCGGGAGGGCCTTGTCGCACTGAATTCTATTGTAATAGTCCAAGTCATCTTGCAAGGGATTGTTAGAGTTGTGCCTAGGAATGTGAACCCGGTAAATGTAAGGAACCCAACACCTGCTCGTGGAGCATGCTATGAATGTGGGAGTACCGACCATCTCAAACTGGCATGTCCTAGATTGAATAGAGCATAAGGACCAGGAGGAAACCATCCAAACCAAGTTATTGCTAATAACGGGGGCCAGGGTCGTAGAAACCAAGGGAACCAAGCTAGGGGTAGGGCATTCATGTTAGGAGCAGAGGTAGGAGCCCCACAAGATCGAATCATTGTGACGGGTTCTGTTTTCTTTGGAAAAATCCTTTTGCCATACCCATATTTCACTCTGGTGTTGACTATAGTTTTGTTTCCACTACTTGTATACTTCTGTTAGGCATAGAGCCCAGTGAAATAGGTTTCACATATGAGATTGAGATAGCTAGCGGGCAACTAGTAGAGATTGATAAGGTTATTAAGGGTTGCAAACTAGAAATCGAGGGTCATATCTTTGACATCGATTTGATACCATTCGGGCATGGGAGTTTTGATGTGATTATAGGTATGGATTGGTTGTCTAATCATAAAGGCCGCCCCTCTCCCCTCCCCTACTTCCCCCCTCTCTGCCTCTCTCACCCGCCTTCTTACCCCCCTTTTTCTTCCTCTTGCTGAAGTAACTTGTCATGAGAAAGTAGCGAGGATACCATTACTAGATGGCAAGGTGCTTAGAGTATTAAGAGAAAGATAGGAAGAGAAAGCGAGACTTTTGATGAGTGCTAAGGCTAGTGATAAGAAAAAAGAAGAGATTGTTGTAGTTATATATTTTTCTCGAGGTGTTTCCAGACGATTTATCAGGATTCCACCTCTCCGGTAAATTGAGTTCCGGACTGAGTTAATCTCTAGAGCTGTACTGATTGCAAAGTCTCCCTATCGTTTGGCACCTTATGAATTGGAAGAGATGTCAGGACAACTCAAGGAACTCTAGGACAAAGGTTTCATTCGACCAAGATATCGCTTCTTCCCCCCCCCCCCCCCCCCCCCACCCTCGGGAACTGCACGGTGTTGTTCGTGAAAAAGATGGTTGCGTTCTTTTTGGATGTGTATTGATTTGAGATCGAACATGTTAACTGTTAAGATGCCATTTCAAGGTTCACTAGATGAGATCTATTTGAAAAACTGCAAGGGTCGTAGTTTTTCTCAAAGATAGACCTTAGGTCTGGATACCATCAGCTGAGAGTTCATGAGGATGACATCCCAAAGACTGCATTTAGAACTCATTATAGACATTTTGAGTTCACATTAATGCCCTTTGGTCAAACTAACGCACCAGCGATATTCATGGATTTGATGAATAGAGTTTGTAGACCTTATCTTGATAAGTTTGTGATAGTGTTTATAGACGATATCCTAATCTACTCTAAGACTCAAGAGGAGCATGTAGAATACTTAAGGTTAGTCTTGGAACTACTTAGGAAGGAGAAACTGTATGCTAAGTTTTCTAAGTGTGAATTCTGCTAAGAGAAGTGCGTTTCTTAGGCATGTGATAAATGGTAATGGAGGATTCATGTAGACCCTAGTAAGATTAGAGCTGTTAAGAATCAGAAAGCCCTTAGAACTCCGTTTGAGGTTCATTCATTCTTAGGATTGGCTGGATATTACCGTAGCTTCATTGAGAACTTCTCTAAGATAGCTAAGTCTATTACTATCTTGACTTAGAAATATAAGGCTTTCGATTGGGGTGAGGAACAAGAATTGACATTTCAAACTTTGCAGGACAAGTTGTGTAATGCACTTGTTCTAGCTCTCCTCGATGGACCGAAAGATTTTGTAGTATATTGTGATGCGTCCGGGTTAGGACTAGGCTGCGTGTTGATGCAAAGAGGTAAAGTGATAGCATATGCGTCTAGGCAGTTAAAAATTCATGAAAAGAATTATATGACCCATGATTTAGAATTAAGAGCAGTTGTGTTTGCCTTTAAGATTTGGAGACATTATCTGTATGGGAAAAAGTATGTCATCTATATAGATTATAAGAGTCTTCAGCATATCTTTATTCAGAAAGAGATGAATATGCGACAGCGTCACTGGATAGAGTTGTTTAGTGATTATGATTGTGAGATTCGTTACCATCCTGGTAAGGCAAATGTGGTGGCTAATGCAACTATGTAGGGAAGGAATGAGTAAAGCATAGTGAGTTAGTGTTACCGAATATGACCCTTCAGTCGAGTATCTAGGATAGGATACTGGCGGCTCAGAAGGAGGCTGTAGATGAGTTTGTAGGATTGCAGAAAGGTTTGGATGGGACTTTGTACTACCTGGATTGAATATGGGTACCTTTGAAGGGTGATGTAAGAACCCTAATAATGGATGAAGCCCATAAGTTAAAGTACTCTATACACCCAGGAGCTGATAAGATGTATTATGACCTTAGAGATAGGTATTGGTGGTTTGGTATGAAGAAGGACATAACTATGTATGTTAGTAAGTGTTTAACTTATTTTAAGGTAAAGGCTGAGCATCAAAGGCCATCTGGCTTACTCCAGAAACCTGAGATTCCTGAATGGAAATAAGAAGGAATAACTATGAATTTTGTATCTAAGTTGCCTAGATAGTAGTGGGCATGACACAATCTAGGTCATTATGGACCGATTGACTAAGTTTGCTCATTTTCTATCTATGCGTGAGGATTATAAGATGGATAGATCGGCTAGATTATATTTGAATGAGATAGCTGCTAGACATGGTGTGCATATCTTAATCATATCGGATCGTGATAGTCATTTCATATCAACGATTTGGCAGTCATTGCAAGAGGCATTGGGAACCCGTTTAGACATGAGTACAGCTTACCACCCTCAGACTGATGGTCAGAGTGAGCGTACTATTCAGACTTTGGAAGACATGCTTAGAGCGTGCGTTATGGACTTCGGAGGAAGTTGGGATGTTCATCTTCTGTTGGTTGAGTTTTCGTATAACAATAGTGATCATTCGAGTGTGAGATGTGCTCCGTTTGAAGCATTGGTATCTGTAGACAGATCGTTCGCTTATAAGTCGTGTGAGATTGGAGAAGGTCAGTAGTAGGGACCTGAGTTAGTGCAAGAGACTACTGAGAAGATCTAGCAGATTACGGATAGAAATTATGGCTGCGCTGTGATCTTCAGAAATGTTATGCTGACAAAAGGAGGATGCCTTTTAGTGTTTTGTGTAGGGACTATGTTTTGCTCCAAAGTGCCCGCTGGTAAGGTGTGGTACGCTTTGGGAAGAAAGGGAAAACTAGCACCTAGATTTGTTGGACCTTTTGAGATTATTAAAAAAGTAGGCCTCGTAGCCTACAGGTTAGATTTGCCTGAGGAGTTAGATGGTGTTTATGACACGTTCTACGTGTCGAACCGTAAGAAGTGTTTGGCTGATCCAACACTGCTTGTGCACTTGGTTGAGATCCAGTTGATGCAAGTTAAATTTTGTAGAAGAGCCTGTGGAAATTTTGGAAAGACGAGTTCAGAAGCTGAAGCGTAGTAGGATTGACTTCACAGGTTTGGTGGAATTCGAAACGTGGTCCTGAATTCACGTGGGAACGTAAAGATCAGATGAAACTTAAGTACCCGCATTTGTTTAGTGATGTTAGTAGTTGAATTTTTGGAATCGAAATCCTTTTAGGAGGGGGGGGGGGGGTAAGAAAGTAACCTTTGCCCCTTTTGTGTTATGTATATTTCACATTTTTAGTCCTTTGATTATTGACGTTTGTCAGTTTATTCAGATGTTTGTACCGTGTTGACGGTGGTGATTTTATGAGAATTGTGGTAATTTATGGTTTATTGTGAATAATAATCTTTTTTAGAGGTTATTATTATGTTAGTTATGTTCCGGGTGGTTGACCCGTGAAATTTGAGAAATGCCGAAAAACGAGTCCTGACACGTCCGTTAATGTCCAAATTGAGTTTTGAAGGGTTTAAAGTGAAAATATGTCGTGTAAATACTTACGGTTAAGTGGAAAAAGTATTTTTATGGTGAATAAAAATGCTAATTAACTTTGGGGAATAATTTACGGTTAAGTTTTACGAGTTTTAAGTGATCCGACACGAAAAGAAGTTCCCGAGACCCCTTAGGATGCCTTGGACGAATTTGGTACCACAAGGGAACCACAAGGCCCTTTTCTAGGAACCTTGTCCCATTCATGCATCCTTACATGTCTCATTTGATTTCAAAAAGCACTCATAGTTACAAAAAAACAAACAAAAATCATTTTGTATCTCCTTTCCTTCTTCTTGCGTCCGAAGTAGGCCACCAAACAAACCCTTATATTTTTCAACTTTGATCAAGATCATGGTGATATAGAGTACTTCCGGGTTGATTCTAATAGTCGGGTATCCATTTAAACAACGTATGGGTTGTCTAGTTTGTGTCAAAATTTACATTTTTGAAGATTTTCTTGTAAGTTTCCAAATTTAAATTTTGTTTGTCCTTTTGGGTTTATATTGATGCATAGATGTTAGTTGTACAAGTTTATCGTCATAAAAATCGATTTTTGGAAACGAAACGGACATATAGGGCGCATTTGGGGTTCGAATAAAATGAAACAAGGATAAGGTTTTGTTAGTTTTGGTATTGTGGTCATGATGGTTGAATAACATATGTTGCTAAATAGCTTATTTTAAATAATAGCTTGTATAGCTTATTTTGTGGGCTTTTCGTGACTTATTTTGAGCTTATATGCTCACGTCATATTTTTGAATCAAAAGGGAAGTGATTTTGATTATTTTTGTGGTATGGAGTATGTTCGTGGACTATTTTTATAGCTTATGGTGTTAACGAAATACTATACGTAGCGTACTAGCTTAATTTTAAGCTTACGGACTTGATTTTTGGAGCTCTTGGGCTCACGGCCCATTAGGCACAAATATGCCATGGCTTATTTGATGGCTTATTATGGTCCGGGTTTATTTTTATACTTATTCAGTATGAGCTTATGTATATAAATGAACCTTAGTTTTGGGTTTAGAATGTACTTTGGACTTATAAATACCTTAATGGGCCCTTGTTGGGCCTTAAAGCCCAATAAGCGATATTTAGTCATTTTAAGAGTTTTTGACGGATTTTTGAAAGTGAAATGTATTTACAAAGTCATATTGAACGTTATTTTGGGAAAAACGTTTTAGTAAACGTTAAAGATTGAGATTTTTGGAATTTTTGTTCGAAAAAGTGTCGAAATGGTGAAAAGGTGTGTAATAAGGTTTAAAACCTTGGAAAACGTTATATAAGCGTACGGGTCATGTCGAAATTTCATAAAAAGTTTATACTTAGAAAATTTTACTTAAGAACATGATTTTGGTTTTAAATAATAAAATATTATTTTATTATTTTATTTATTTAATAAAATCACTAAAAAGACGACAAATATAATTTTTCTGAAACTCTTCTAATCTGTTTTTATGATAAACTTTTCATTTTCAAAAACATATTATGATTATTTTATGGTAAACAAGAGTTACCGATTGGACTTGTCGAGTAATATTTTATAATTAATTATTATAATATTTATTTATTATTAACTATCTATTTTTCTTTAAATAGTATAAGTATTGATATCGTGAGATATCGGATTGATAAGATATTTTGGGATGAGACGTCAACCATCACACCACTAAATTGTTATGGGTAATTGAACAACGTATCTAGCCTCTATGCATCAAACGTGAAGACTGTTTTAGAAATAATGATTTATGCGGACATCTGACTGGATTAGGTCGTGTGCGGACGTCGTTGCATTTGCTTGTGTGATTAAGATTTGGTTGCTTAAGACTTGCTTGAGGTGAGTTCTCGTAGCCCTATTTTCCTATGTTTTTCCGTTGGGGGAAAATGATACTCAAACGTGTTTTGAAATTAAACTGTTTGAAACATGATTTTGTTTTTAGGAAAATTATGTGCTTATGATTGCTATGTGAATATATGTGATGTGATTTAACTTGCATGTACTATGTTTGGCATGCAAGGGTTGTGATTTTACTTGCATTGTACTGTGGTTGGCATGCAAAGGGTTGTGATTTTACTTGTCGTGTAAGTGGTTCGGCTGGCAAGGGTTGTGGTCCTGCCCTAATATAGTGCTCCAGCTGGTAGGACCTTTAGGTGCGTAAGTGAGATATTTGCTACCTGACTAGAGGGGATGCTAGGGCAGGGTTATCGACTAGCGGGTATGCTAGGTTGGGTTTACATGATTAGCGAGGATGCTAAGTCATGGGTGATTCTCATATATTCACTATCATATTGCACTATTGTCTACTGTTTTAAGATATTGGCACAACTTTTGGGTTTAAGGTCAAACCTACGAGCTCACCAACATTATTGTTGACGTTTTCGAGTATCATTTTCATGTGAAGTGAAAGATAAATAGGTTGGTGATATGTGATAGCAGACTTTGGAGTATCCCGTGTGGATTTTTCATGTGAATCCTTGCTTGTTTATCTGTTTGGTTTTTAGTATTTGGAAGTTTTTGTTTAAGTTTGGATTTGGACCCTTGTATGGGCATTTGGAATTTATAAGAGATTTTGGATTTGGTTATGATTTGGGACATCACTCGAGGTTAGTTCAAGGTTGCTGGTATTCATAACACTTGAAGTTTATGCATTGTAGTTTTCTCTATTTTGTATCTTGTGTTATGATTGATCATTATGTTGCATTCCTGAGTTTCCACCATTGTCGGGGTGTGACAATGGCCCCCTTAGTGATAAAGGGACCGATCTAGGAGCTAAGGGGGTCGGCCAGTCCAAAATTCTCCCAGTTCTACCAACAAACTATTCTCTACTGATTTTTTCACCTTTTGAACTCATTTTTTTTGTCTAAAATCAGTTTATACTTCACCTACAATCCTTTGATCATTTAATCTTAAGCATTTGTTTTCAAGTGATTTAAGCTTAATTCCTCAAGCGCAAGAGAAGAATACTTCTTATCATCAAGTCAAGAAGTATTATAATTTATTTTGTGTTCTCGTAACGTCGTTACGATTTTATCATATCTTGTAAATCATTTGTGTATATTGTATTGTGGTGTGTAATAGTTATATCGAGGTGATCATAGAAAGTATAGTTAGATCGTGGTGATCATAGAAAAAAGAGTTAGATCGGTGTGACCGTGTTAATGTCTAGGTGAAGTGAAGTGAAGTAGTGCGGTTAGTGTTTTAGTCCTCAAAATATAAAGGGTGTGATAGATTGGTTCTAGCTAAGATTAGCACTCGACATTTAGCTTTGTGTCATAAATCGGTGTAAGCAAGTTGTGTACGGTTTTCTCCGCCTAAAGGGAGTTTGTTGACATAGTGAAGAAAACTCTCGAGTTTGGTGCTCGGGGAGTGGAGTAGGGCCAAGAGTTCTTTGTTACCGAACCACTATAAATCCTTGTGTTGTGGTTTGATCCTTCTAACTCTTATCTCTTGTCTTACATCTTTATTCTATATCTTGTTATCAATTATTTACTTAGTTTTATTATTCATATTGTGCACATATTGAGATCACATAAAGTCGAATCTAAGTTTTTATAAACAAATGATATATTAAATTAAATAGCGGTAAACTATTCAGCCCCCCTTCTAGTTTTCCATAATTGTTATCAGAAGCCACAACAAGATTTTTAAAATAAATTGTATTTTAAAACTTGAATTGATCTATGGGATCAGAAAAATATTTAGAAGGGCAATCTATGCAAAGACCACCACTATTTGAAAGTGATGGATTTATTTATTGGAAAAATAGATTCGAAACTTATGTGAAATCAAAAGATCTAGATCTTTGGCATATTATTACCTATGGTAATTTTCTTCCCGTTCAAAATAATCCCGAAACTAAAAAGGTTGAAATTTTACCATTTGATAAACAAAGCGACAATCTTAAAAAGATACTTGCTAAAAATAATGAACCAAAAATGATAATTTATAATGCCTTACCACGTAAAGAATATGATAGCATTTTTATGTGTAAAACCGCAAAAAAATTGAGATACTTTATTAATCACTCACCAAGGTAATAGTCAAGTCAAAGATAATAAATTAGATCTTCTTGTTCAACAGTATGAACAATTCATGATTCCGAAAGAGAAATCGCTAGGTAATGGATTTGTTAGATTTAACACTATTATTACTAGTCTAAAAGCACTTGATGAAGGTTTTTCTAGCAAGAATTATGTTAGGAAATTTCTTAGGGCACTTCATACGAAATGGCACACAAAGGTTACGGCTATTGAAGAGTCGAAGGATTTAACATCACTATCGCTTGATGAACTTATTGGAAACTTGAAAGTTTATGAAGTGATAATAAAGAAAGATTCTGAAATGGCTAAAGGCAAAAGAGAACAAAATAGATCTCTTGCCTTAAAGGCTAAAAAGAAATCTAGTGATGAAGATAGTTTGACCTCCGATAGTGAAGACAAAGAATATGCCATGGCCGTGAGAGACTTCAAGAATTTTTTTTTAAAAGACGAGGAAGATTTGTAAGACAACCACACGATGAAAGAAAGTCATCCCAAAGAAATAAAAATGACAAGAACGACAAAAGCGAAAGAAAGTACTTTAAATGTGGAGATCCAAATCATCTCATCGGAGAATGCCCAAAACTATCAAGAAACTATAATCAAAGAGCCTTCGTTGGGAGGTTCTTTGGAGGTGATAGCGACGGAAGATGAAGAAGATATTAGATAAGGACGAAAAATGTTTTATGGCTAAAGCATCCAATGAGGTATTTTCCAAAACTAAATTCTTTAGTGATGACCTATCATCGTTAGATGAAAAAGACTTAGATAGTGAATATAATCGATTATGCAGAGTAGGTCTAAAAGTCATGGCTAAAAATAAATCACTAAAACTAATTAAAAATCGGTTAGAAAATAAAGTAATTGAACTAAAAAATAAACTATCTAAATTAGAAAAAGGTAAAGAAGCTAATAAAGAATGTAAAATATGTCAGAAAAGCTTAAGGATGAAATTTCTAAGCTTAATAAATTTAATAATAGTAGCCACTCTCTTAAGAAAATATTAATCCTTCAAAAACCATCCGGGGATAAATCCAGTCTAGGATTTAATTTTACCGAAGGATCAACATGTGAGACTAAACAAGTGAATTTTGTAAACTCACAAGAAATTGAACCTAAAAAAATTAATAGAATAAAATTCAAGCCCAAGACTAAAATTTATGCTTATAAACAATACTAAAATTCCCATTGAAAGCGACGATGAAGTAAAACGCTTTTATAAACCTTCCTTAAAACCCGGAGTCAGATTTACTAAACCCAAAATGAGATCTAAAACTCTTCCTAAAAAAAACACTAATAATTCTCACCCTCGGTCTAAAATACCACAACCAAAGAGAGATCAAGGTAGACAAAATTATTCTAACATAAATCATTCAATGTGGAATTATTCATAACAACCAAGTTTTACTCCATGGGGGAATGTGTTCACCGTATATGTATCCAAATCAAATGCAACCTATGCAAAATATGTTCGGCACTAACAATTTAGGACCCATGAGACATTAGGGACCAAATGGTTGAATTGTTACAACATTTAGGTTGATTTATTTATGAACATTCTTTGGTATCCGACAAGTGGATTGAAGATTATACATTCTTAAATTCTATGACGGGGTTACCAAAATATTTCACCTTCAAAGCTTTTTCACTTGAAGATGTTGAAGAAAACACGTTGTAGGCAAAAGTATGTTTTCTTTCCCATTCATTTAGAATGTAGATTACGTGCTAATTGTTAAATAATTATGTGTCAACATGCTACAAGTAATATTTGCTAAACAAAAGAGTTATAGTTAATAGAATATAAATTAAGCTTGAGAAAATAATGTAGTAACTAGAAATGCCATTTGAATATTTATCTAGAATTAAGTAAAAAGCATGAACTTGCTCATGTTGAACTTTGCTCTCACATAGTTAAATTAGGATTCTCTACGTACCTCTATAAAATGGAAATATCCTATGTCCACATGTAGTGAACTCATGTAGATGAAGAAAAGTGACTTAGAGGGTAATAATTAACATAGAAGTAGGATTAGTTTTACACCATACTTATACGCCGAAAAGGCATGACATTAAAACACTATGGATGAAACAAACTCCCTTCGTTTACGACATCCTCCTCGACTACATGTCTATAATGAACTAACTTTATCAGAACCATCTTATCAAGTTTTGACTTCATTCTATTATTTTATCGTCACGTATTAATCATCTCTCCCACCACGCAAACACTCTAAATCGTGACAAATTAATTATTTCATCCTAAGTAATTAATCTATTCAATTAACAAAAAGTTTATTGAAAACGTCACTAAATCTTCGTTAAATTTTCTCTCGGCTTGACAACTTGATTATCTCATTCAGAATAATCAAAGTATTTTTAATTAGCGAAAGGTTAATTAAAATGTCAATTAAATTTCGTCAATCATCTCTAAACATCTTCTCGGTCTAAAAATCTTGACAACTTAATTATTTCATCAGAAATTATTTAAGTCTATTTAATTAAACGAAAAGTTAATTAAATGTGTCAAGTATTTTCTTTTTATTTTCGACGTCATTTTTCGAGAACTAGGTTATCTAAAATAATATTACTAGTAGCTCTCGACGTATTTTAATAATTATATATTGATAAAACTAGTCAAAATCGAAAAACCAAGAAAAAATGGGTCGTCAGATAGGCGGCCCCCTTAGCTCTAAGGGGACCGACCGTGTTAAAAGGGGCGGCCCCTTTATCACTAAGGGGGCCGGCCACTAAAAATCTCCAAACACCCTTTTCTTCTACTAAATCTATTACCAAAAACTCCATTTCACATTTCCATCTTCCCCTGCTACTGCTGTGACGAATACACACATCCCAAACCATTAAAATTCAAACCTCCAAACACCTAATCGATCAATATTCGCAAGGGGCAAACACCAACAACGTGATTAACAACATCTATTATAAGATTTTCTATACTTTTCTCTTTCGATTTCATCCAATTTTGTTCTTAATCAAATTTGGGTAATTTTCATTTTTCTTTGTGTCCTTTATATTCTTATGATTAGGTCTTGGTATTTCATAACTATTATGATTCCCGTAGTGATAGAAATTTGAAATTTTCAATAGGATTGAATCACTAAATTTTTTTTTTGGTCGAAAATTTTATTAAAATATATATACATTTTCAAAAAAAATTTAACTAGAAAATTTCTAAACAAGAACTTGTACATTGTTGATTCATGCCAAAAACACGTTAAAATGATCATGTATTGATCATCGAAACATACATGATTCAATATATACTTTTCGACATTATTGGTCAAATTTTACAAAAATAAAGGGGCGTTTGGATCATTTCCTAGGATTATGGTCTAGAGTCGAAATGACCATCACTTTATTTTATTACGTGTATAAACACATAATAAACATGTATTAATCATCAAGATATATATATATATATATATATATATATATATATATATTGATTCCTTTAATAAAATTTCTAAAATAAGGGGGCGTTTGGTTTATCGTTTTAAATTGTAGTCTTGAGTCAAAATAAGCATTATTTCACTTTTGATAAGTCACATGTAATGAAATCATATTAGTCGGCGAAATATACAACTTAATGTATATCTTTCGACGCTATTGGTCAAGTCTTTCATTAATAAAGGGGTGTTTGGATTATTTCCTAGAATTTTAGTCTAAAAATGAAATAATCCCTACTCTACTTATTAAGCATCGAAACACTTGACGAGCTTACACTAGGTGTCGAAATATAGAATTCAATATATATTCTTCGTCACTCTAGGTTGAGTTAAATTAAATTAGGGGACGTTTGGATTACTTCTTAGGTTTTAATTTTAGAGTCGAAGTAATCTTTGTTCCACATATGGTGTTTTTAAAACTTCATTTTCTATTATTATATATTGTTTTTGTAGTAATTTTTTCTTTATTGTTGTCTTGTTTAGGTGATAAACATGTCTCGAGCAATTATTGGTGATACCTCCCGTACTAAATCATATATCCCTAAAGTATCTAAAATACCCGGTTTCTCTCCCGTCCTTGCTCAATTCTATAAACCCATCGAAAATCATTGCATTCACGAGGGTCGAGTCGTGGATCAACTCTATTACAAATCCAACGACATTGAGCGATTGTTCACCAACGTTCGCTTCAATTGTCTTTTCGAGATCAATGAACCAATCGTTTCTTGATTCATTCTAGACTTTTATAGTAAAGTCAAAGTCCAAATCGATGAGTATGGTTATCTTTTAATCTCATTAATTATTCAACATGAATTTATCACTCTCTCACTCGCACAATTCGGTTAAATTCTCATAATTCCATATAATGGTCAAGCCATCTTCACAAACGAATGGGATCTCACATCTCTTGCATTCTTCCAAGAGACCGAGGGACCATATCATACCGATCTTCCTACTCCCGACGATATTCATCGATTTCTTCAATTGGAACGTGTCGAGTCTAATCGTACCATCAAAAGCAAAAATGTCATTCTCACACCCAATCAAATTCTTACCAAATAATTAAGACAAGACATGAAGCGTTGGGAAGAACTCATTCGTGAGAATGTGTTCGTACTAGGAGGCCACCGGGACCATCTTCTAACTAGTCTTGCTCACATGTTGTATTGTATTGTTGCCGAAGAACAATATAATCTTGCTTATTTCTTTATCAAACGAATTGAATGTGCCTGGGCTACTCCAAATGCTAATCTTCCTTATGGCATGTTCTTGACTCGTCTTTTTTGACACGTCATGGAACATTATCCTCATCTTGACAATGGCATTTATAATGTCATCGATAGGGTCATGCGTCCACATGCCTTGAAACAAACTCGAAAACTCCAAAGCGATTATCGAATGCCTAAATCCTGTCACTCCGTCTCATCATCATCCACACATCATTATGGATCTTCATCTCACCATGGAGATGACGATAAAGATGATGATGCTACTCGTGCTAGTACCTTATCTCTTACCACCTATCTTAACTCCCTTTCACCACTCAATTTCCAAAAATATGACATTCCCACTTCTTCTCAACAAGACGATGATCTTCTCTTCGAGCGACAAACCGCTTTGCTCAATAAAACGCAAAAAATGCATGAGGAAGTTAGAGAAGGTTTCAAGTCGTTTGGAAAAGCAATAAAAGGAGTCTTTAGCAAGAAGAAGAAATAATGATGGTTAGCTAATATGTTTAGTTTGTTTGTTTAAGACTTGGTGATGCGATCTTAGTTCCTATTTTATGTTTACTTGTCTATGTGATGATAACCTAATTTAGTCGGATGAACTTGGTCTTGCTTAGTTTATTTAGGACCTCTAATTATTATGGATTATTAGTAAGCTTATTAGAATATAATCATGCATCTTTATTCCATGAATTTTTGTTATTGTTTCATATATATATATATATATATTCCATGCACATATATAATCAAATGCATAGGACTTGCTGCAAATTGTTCATAAAAAACAACCTTTCTTAAATTTTTTTAGCAAAAATTAAAATTTAGGTCGTCTGAAAAGTATCAGATGGGCGGCCCCCTTAGCTCATAAGGGTGTCCCCTTTATCAATAATGGGGCCGGCACAATAGCTAAGGGGGCCGGTCAGCCTGATCACGAGTTTTACTATTTATTTTTGCTTTTTGACCCTCTTTTACTTAGCGTCAGCTATCCTTACCTAGAATGCACGAACAACTTTTGGAAATGCTTAAACAAACTCTAATACATACCAATTCTAAACCATCCTCTTCAAATAAATTCCCTCCTATTCTTCACTTCCAATTCATCATCTTCTTCTATTATCATCAACCATCATTACCTCCATGACATCCACTAAAGCTTCAATTTCCAAACATTCCAAAATACCAAAAATCAACATCATACCACCAAAACAATTATTCATTGACCTCACTAATGATGACACTAAAAATCCTTCCCCAAATTACCAAGTCTTATCACCAAGTGCCCCAAATGCACCCTTAAAAACTCCATCCACCATAGCCACTTCCTCATCCTCCATTGATTACAAACCCAAATCACCAACCTCTTCCACATCCCCATCAACCAATGGCTACTTGAACTTACCAATGTCTCCTCCTCCAAGAGTACCTCCACCACCTATAACCTAAGAAAGTGGATTAATGGACATCACTCTCACCCTTTCACCAATTACTCTACTTGATATTCAATTCAATACTCCATCGCCCTCACCACCTCTCTTTGGTCATCCAATTCCATGGAACCTTTTTGAAGCACATGGAGATTCATGCTTATGCTGTATTCATAACCGCACTATTATCTTTTGATTAAGAGATGAACTTCAATACATGTTTTCTTACATTGAACACATGCTCTCACAACCACCACCACCAAATTCGCCACCACCACCATTAATTTATCCAAACTAAACACACTTTATGTTTAGTCACTCATGTTTCAAATAATTTTCAACCAAACCTTTTGCAAGCAAGTTCTATGACATTCTTGGAAAATCAGGACCTTTATAGCTTCTGTTTGTGTGTAATGTATTATGCTGCATAATACATTTTCTTTTAATGTATGCTAGTTGTATGATTGTGTGTTACACACAATTTTTAGGATTGAATGAATGAACTTTTATTCTATGTTTTTAAATATGCAATTGGCAAATTAGTTAGTTATCTCCTATATGGATATATAGTTGAGTTTAATTGATTGATTTTTGTAATGGTTGGCTAAAACCTATTGTCACCATATTCAAATATTTTTTTAACATTGCTATATGTTAGAAACATTGTTTTTGTTCCTTTAACTCGTTTTTGTAGTAAAGTTATCATAGCTCTATTCATTGGTTCCCTCGAACGATGGGGAGCACACATCAAGGGAGAGCATTTATTCTGTCAATTTTATGCATATTCATCGACAAAACCTTTTTGATTCTACAAAATGGGGGGAGAAACAAAAATAAAACTCACTAAATACTTGTTTAAAAATAATTTTACATTTAATGAGTTTAAATTTTGTAATCATCAAAAAGGGAGAGATTGTTGATATAAATAATGCCTAAAATGTTATTAATATTTTTCGACCTCTCTACATTTTAATAATCACAAAATGTAAAACCTTCAATGTAAAATTAAACATAAACATGTAATTAGTAGTAAAATTTTATTTTGAAAATTTAATCACTTAAAGGTATGAATAAATAAATGCTTAATGCATTTTATGATCATAGGAATTTTTATTCAACCTTACATTTTTTTATAAAATGTTACAAATATATTTATAACTTTTACAAAACATTTTTTACATTGAAAAGAAATGTTTTATTCAAAATTAATATTTTGAATTCAAATTTTCTATTTAAAAACGGCTAGAAATGTTTCAAAAAACACCTCCCTTGGAAAAGACAAAAAAGGGAGCGTCCAGGCCTGGGCGACCCCTTAGTGATAAGGAGGCCGGCCTAGGAGCTAAGGGGGCCGGCAAGTCCAAAACGCTCCTAGTTCTGCCTATAAATATCAGACTGTTCCCCAATGATTTTGTCACCTTTTGCACTCATTCTTTTCTGTCTAAAATCAGTTTATACTTCACCTACAATCCTTTGATCATTTAATCTTAAGCATTTGTTTCCAAGTGATTCAAGCTTAATTCCTCAAGTGCAAAAGAAGAATACTTCTTATCATCAAGTCAAGAAGTATTATAGTTTAGTTTGTGTTCTCGTAACATTGTTACAATTTTATCATATCTTGTAAATCATTTATGTATATTGTATGGTCGTGTATAATAGTTAGACCAAGGTGATCATAGAAAGTATAGTTAGATCGTGGTGATCATAGAAAGAAGAGTTAGATCGGTGTGATCGTGTTAGTGTCTAGGTGAAGTGAAGTCAAGAAGTGCGGTTAGTATTTTAGTCCTCAAAGTACAAAGGGTGTGATAGATTGGTTCTAGCTAAGATTAGAACTCGACATTTGGCTTTGTGTCGTAAATCGGTGTAAGCAAGTTGTGTACGGTTTTCTCTGCCTAAAGGGAGTTTTTTGACATAGTGAAGAAAATTCTCGAGTTTTGTGCTCGGGGAGTTAAGTAGGGTGAAGAGGTGCTTCGTTACCGAACCACTATAAATCCTTGTGTTGTGGTTTGATCCTTCTAACTCTTATCTCTTGTGTTACAAATGTATTCTATATCTTTTTATCAATTATTTACTTAGTTGTATTGTTCATATTGTGCACATATTGAGATCACATAAAGTAAAATCTAAGTTTTTATAAACAAGCGATACATTAAATTAAAAAGCGGTAAACTATTCAACCCCCTTTCTAGTTTTCCATAATTACTATGAAGTGACAAAAATGCCCTCGCAGTTAATGTCCAATTAGATAGGAAATTGGTCAAAGGACTGGTCAACCCAATTGAGATAACCACATGGACCATTTATGTAATTTTTTGCGTTTAAAGACCGAACATTCATTTTCAAGACAACCATAAGGACCAAACATGTAATTAACTCAATAAAACATATCATCATATAATAAGCGGATCGAATTTAAATAAAAAAATTATACAAAAGCATCTAACACCTTTCTTATATACTTTTTAAATTTTCCTTTTGATTGCTTCACAACATTACTACACCTTACAATCATATTTTTATTCCATTTTTTCTTCGCAACATTAAAAAACACAGACACGTCATTCATTCATTGTGTTAATCTAATGATCTTGTTATCGTCCTTTCAATTTTCCATTTTACAATATAAAAATATTCTCACATCCAAATCAAAATACAGAAAATATGATAACTTTATAAGAAAATTTTGTAAAACCCTCTTAGATGCAAACCAATAAGCATACATTTCATCTTTAATATTTAAGAAACACATTAACATAACTAATCCAAATTCCAAAATCAAGACCCACTTCAAAATAATTTTTGAATTTTGTGTAGATCTAAATAAGTAAAACCGGCAACGCCGGCCACCAGCGCAAATGTTATCGGCAAGCAGTGGCCAACAGAAGCAGTAGTCATCAATGGCGTCCATACAGTGGTGTTTTTGCTTAGGAAACCATTCTGTGTGATTTGTGTTTTGGTTTGGGTTTTGTTTGGTTTATCTAAGACAACAAAATATGGATTTGATTTGACTTAAATCATTAAATTTTTATTTATTATAAAACAATACAATTAGCAGGATAGCTGCAATTAATTCTCGGGTGCATTAATGATGAAGGCCCGACCTGATTATTTTAATAATATTATTTCGACCCGGATGTGTTAATGTCTCACGCCCCAGTTTTATATTTCTTCCAACATAACTTCTTCCTAGGATACGTGTCCTCCTCTCTCCTTCTTAAACCTCTACCTGTCCTCCTCTGTGAAAACCTATATGATTGTTGTAGCTCTAGTTTGTTAAGAACTAATCTAGGATAATGATAACATAGGCGGAATATTCAAACATAGAATCAATATTATCATAACAAGGTTTTACCAAACATTCCAAGCCCCAATATTGTTTGATCAGAACAATATGGTTACATCAATGAACTGTAACAAGGATCAAGAAAAACCTTGATTACCTTGAGGCTAAAACTACCAAACCTAGGCGTCCACTTAGAGGACTTGACGCCTAGAACACACACACACACACATACTTTTTTGGTGTTTACATCTTTGACACGCATTTAAAACTATATCTAGGGATCTCTTTATATAGTAGAGTCCATCTAGATTTACAAGGGAAACATAATTGTATAAGGAAACTAAGTCTTTTAATTCTTTAATAAACTTCATCTTTATCTTCAAGAATCATATCTTTTGGAATCTTTTATCTTTTGTAGAATAAACTCCACCAGCTTGTAGAATTCCATAAGTGTCATTTAAGTCCCTCTTATTTCC
>BQNB010036350.1:29317-50192 GCA_026074375.1 Tanacetum coccineum
AGATTCACATGGGTAAATTTTTTTAGATCAAAGGATGAAACTCCAGAGTTTGTCATTAACTTTCTTAAGCAAATACAAGTTGGTCTCAACAAAACAGTCAGATACATCCGAACAGATAATGGCACGGAATTTGTCAACCAAGTTATGTCTAAATACTATAAAGGTGTTGGCATATTTCATTAAAAGTCTATTCTGAGAACTCCTCAACAAAATGGCATTGTTGAAAGACGAAATCATACACTTATGGAAGCAGCACGTATAATGTTGATATTCTCAAAAGCATCGATGTTTCTGTGGGCAGAAGTTGTCGCTACTGCTTGTTACACACATAATCGATTCCTAATTCATACTTGTCACAACAAAACCCCATATGAGCTTGTGAATGATAATAAGACTGATCTTTCATTTCTTCGAGTATTTGGTGCTCTGTGCTACCTTACAAATGATAGCGAAGATCTAGGTAAATTGCAAGCTAAAGCTGACATTGGGATTTTCGTTGGTTATGCTCCCAGCAGGAAGGGTTTTTAAATCTACAACAAAAGAACCCGTCGAATAATGTAAACAATCCACTCACATTCGATGAGCTGTATCAGTCGATGGCTCCTGTACACATCAGTTCAGGACCCGAGCCTATGTCGATGACGCCTGGACAATTCAGTTCAGGGATCATACCTAATCAGGTCCATGCAACCAATTATGTACTACCGACGGATAAAGATATGGAGTTATTATTTCAACCTATGTTCGATGAATACTTTGAAGTAACTAGAGTCGATGAACCAATACCTTCTGCTACTGCTGTTAACGCTCAAGATGCACCGTCAACAAGTTATTCATCGTCATCAACTAGAACACAACCTCTAGTCATTCATCATGATGTTGCAGTTAGACCCACTCTCTAAGACACCCCAATTACTCAAGCTACCCTTCATCCCTAAGTTAACCCTGTTACTGGAGAACCTGGTTCTACACAGTCATCATCAAGGGTTGTTAGTATAGCTGAACCCAACCAAGCTAATCAACCACCAGCTCATCTCAAAAAATGGTCCAAAGATTACCCTCTTGATAATATAGTTGGTAATCCTTCTCGTCCGGTATCCACCAAAAAACAGTTAGCTTCTGATGCTCTATGGTGCTGTTACCATACTGAACTGTTAAAAGTTGAACCAAAGAATTTCAAAATGGCTATGATAGAAGACTGTTGGTTTCAATCCATGCAAGATGAAATTCACGAGTTTGATCGACTTGACGTATGGGAATTAGTACCTTGCCTAGTCTATGTAATGGTTATCGCTCTTAAGTAGATCTACAAGGTGAAGCTTGATGAGTATGGTGATGTACTGAAAAATAAAGCTCGGTTAGTTTCAAAAGGATATCGTCAAGAGGAGGGTATCGATTTTGAAGAATCATTTGCTCTAGTTGCTCGAATAGAGGCTATTAGAATCTTCATTGCAAATACTGCAAGTAAAAACATGGTCATATACCAGATGGATGTCAAGACTGCATTTTTGAATGGAGATCTGCAAGAAGAAGTATTTGTCAGCCAACCGGAAGGTTTTGAGGATCCCGAACATCCTACTCACGTCTATCGTCTGAAGAAAGCTCTTTACGGGTTAAAACGGGCTCCAAGGGCGTGGTATGACACTTTATTAAAGTTCCTCATGGAAACAAAGTTCTTCAAAAGGACTACGGATCCGACGTTATTCACTCGCAAAATAGGCAAACATATTCTCCTCGTTCAAATCTACGTAGATGATATAATATTTGCCTCAACTGATCCTACTGCTTGTACCATTTTTTCAAAAGAGATGAAATATGCTTACAAGTTTCTTAGGCTTACAAGTTTCTCAGGCTTACAAGTTTGGGACAAATGTTTTTTTTCTTAGGCTTACAAGTTTCTCAAAGTCCCAGAGGCATCTTTATTAATCAAGCGAAATATGCTCTTGAAATCTTAAAGAAATATGGAATGGATCTTACAGACCCTGTCGATACACCTATGGTTGATCGATTGAAACTGGATGAGGATCTTAAAGGGATTCTAGTTGACCAGACTCGATTTAGAGGAATGGTTGGCTCCATAATGTACCTCACTGTCAGTAGACCAGACCTTGTATTTGCTGTGTGCATGTGTGCTAGATATGAGGCTAAGCCTACCAAAAAGCACTTTGAAGCTATCAAACGTGTCTTTCGGTACTTGAAAGGAACCATTAACATGGGTCTTTGGTATCCAAAAGACAACGCCATGTTACTAACAGCTTATGCAGATGCGGATCATGCGGGATGTCAAGATTCAAGAAGAAGTACATCGGGAAGTGCTCAGTTTCTTGGAGATAGATTGGTTAGCTGGTAATCAAAGAAGCAAAGAAGCACGACAATATCAACTACAGAGGCTGAATACATCGCCATGTCTGGATGTTGTGTTCAAATCCTTTGGATGAGATCACATCTCAAAGACTACGAATTTGACTTCAATAAAATTCCTCTGTACTGTGATAACAAAAGTGCTATTGCTCTTTGCTGTAACAACGTCCAGCACTCTCGCTCTAAACACATCGACATACGGCACCATTTCATCCGAGAGCAAGTGGAAAATAGAGTGGTTGAACTCTACTTCGTGGAAACGAATTCTCAACTTGCAAACATTCTCACCAAAGCATTACCAAGAGAACGGTTCGAATTTCTTCTTCCACGCCTAGGCATGAAGAGTTTGACCCCTGAAACTCTCAGACGTCTTCAAGAAGGAGAGGATGAGTAAACAGAATGTCTTCACTTACTTAGGAAATATTTTAAGTCATTTGGAATTCCTAAAAGGCTTGCAATTACTTCAAATTGCAACCCGGTTTGATGTCTGGTCACGGATTACTTTATATCCATGCTGTATGGGAGTATAGTAAAACAATGGTGATGGTGGAGCTATTCGCCTGATCTTTTCATCTCAATCAACGACTACAGCTCTTTCAATAGAAACCGAGTCGTTGTTTGAGGGGGAGAGTGAATGTGAAAAAATCTAAGGGGTTCTAAAAGACTGTTGGATGCTATGAAAGTGCAATTATAAGATGGTTGTTGTATTCTAATGGGTTAATATTTGAAGGGGAGTTAATTAATTTTAACTCAAAGGTCCAAAGTTATCTATTGGTGTAATGTTTAGGGTGTAAAAAGCATTTGCTCTTTGTTTCCTAGCCTTATTATCCAATAGGGACTAAGTTGGCCAACTGCCTAATCTTAGAAAAGCCTTAGAAATACTTAAAACAAAAATTAAAAGAAGAAGGAAACCCAAGGGACCAAAACTGCCAAGTAAGAATCTTTGGAGTATAAAACGTGCGGCGGGTTGCCATTTGGTCAAAATCTTCGAAAAACAGTCAAAGGAAAAAACACACACACACACTCACGCAACCCGCCGCCAAGAACTACGAATCAAATCGCTGATTTCGAGTGTTTTTCGCAAAGGTAATCATAGATCCTTAACCTATATCATTTATTATGTGTGTATATCAATGAAATAGATCGAAAACACATTAAAAAAATTGTAGAAAAATAGATTTAGAGTCGGTTTACAAAAGAAAACCAATGTAGTGTTGTAAGGCGTGCGTTAGATGCTGGGATTTGTTGATAAGGTTTATAGGAATAAGGTTTGATGTGTGGATTCATTTCCCAAACACTAATAAAAGACTTGCCTTGATTCTTAACGGCGGGTTGCCTTTTATAAGTAGATATATGTGTGTTCCATGAAAAGAATGGTAGGATTATGTATCTATAGCCTAGGAAGACCTTAGGATGTAATCAGGGTTGAAGTGCGGGGTTTGATTTTTATGATACAGGCCCGAATGGCGAGTTGCGTGTTTTCTTAACGGCGAGTTGGGTAATTTTTATTATTATTTATTTATTAATAAATTACTCAACCCGCTGGTTGCTTTAACGGCGGGTTGCCATTCCAGCGGGTTGCCCAAAACAGCGTTTTACCCAAAACAGCGGGTTGCATTATCAGGCGGGTTGCCAACAGCCGGTTGTAAAAACAGCGGGTTGCCAACAACAGCGGGTTGCCTAAAACAGCGGGTTGCCAACAGCGGGTTGCCAACAGCGGGTTGCCAACAGCGGGTTGCCAACGGCGAGTTGACAAACAGCGGGTTGCCTTATGGCGAGTTGTCTAAACAGCGGGTTGTATAAAACAGCGGGTTGCCATAATTTTTATTATATTAATCCAACAGGTAAACCGCCGTCTCTCGGCGGTTTGGTCGAATATTTTATATTCTCGCGGCGGTTTGCTCAATTCTCCTAACGGCGAGTTGGCATTCTGCCTAGCGGCGGTTTGGGCTAAAATTCATATTTTGACCCATTTGAGCCCAATAATCTATCAAGGCCCATTCGAATGACCCAGTTGCTTTTCTAATCCCCATCCGGGCTTAGTTAACAAGTAATTGATCCTGTTGGATAATTAGTAGATTTTAATCAAACCAGAGCTACAACTGTTTTAATCAATCGTGCAGTTAAATGACTGTTATCAATGCTAACGCTCTCTCTAACTTCGTTTCTCTGCAATGTTTGTCTTCTTTGTTAAATGCTCTTTTGCAGAATACGATGGCAGAACAAAACATTCCCGCTCAACCTCCTACAAGAACAGATGAGCAAATTGTACCACGCTCACAGTGGTTAACAATCGGGAAAAGCAACCTTCTGTTCAATGCTCAAAAGATCCAAAAGAACCCCATCTTTCAGATATCAGTGGACATTTTCTAAAGAATACCAACTTCTTCCAAGCATTGACTGCATCAGCAAATGTTCCTGCTATCTACCTGCAACAGTTCTGGAAGACAATGTCATATAACGACAAGACTGGGGTTTATAGTTGTCAACTTGATGAACAATGGTTCGATCTAAGTGCTGATCTTCTTAGAAAGGCATTAGCGATTACTCCTGTCAACCCAGCTCACCCATTTGAGTTACCTCCGTCTGGTGACACGGTGCTAGATTTTGTTAATGAGCTGGGATATCCTGAACCTGTAGAACTTGTCTCCAGTATACGGACGAATTATGTGTATCAACCTGTAGGTGCAAATTCTAAGCTTGCTCAACCATGCATTTACAGGAAAGACTGACTGCAGTGACAAACCCAACACCCTTTTTCTGCAAATGCTGTGGGGAATCGTCACTCAAACTAATATTGATCATGCAGAGCTGATATGGGAAGAGTTTATTCAAGGGATCCAGACATTTTTCTCACACAAAGCAAGCCACAAAGCCAGTCTGAAGAACCCAAAGAAGAAAGTAACACCTCTCCTCATCCCGTATGGACGGTTTTCCAAAGTGATAATCTATTACTTGGCACGTAATAACAACATCCATCGACGTCCTGATTCTGCTGTTCATCACACTGGAGATGATTATGTCTTAGGGAATCTCAAGTTTGTCCCTAAAGGTGAGTCAGTAGAAGTTTTTGGAATGGCAATTCCCGATCCCTTGATAACAGAAGCCATTCGACAATCCTCTTATTATCCCACGTATGTGAAAATGGTTGCTGAGAATACGAAGAAAACCCCTCAAGGAAGTGCAAGCGTGCAACCTGCAACACAGCGTGCTACACCCAAAAAGCAGACAACCACCACACCAGTCAAACAAACCAAGCCAGCTCCTCCTCCGTCCAAGAAACCTTCCAAGCGTAAGCTTCCTCAGAAAGTTAGAAAGGGAAAGCCTGCTTTCCAACTTGTTGACGAAGAAGATGAAGCTCAACAAGAATCTATTCCTCAAAGAGAAGATGATGATCCTGATCTTGAACTGGCTAAGAAGTTGAGTTTGGAAACACCTCAAGAAAAGGGAGAAGGAGAAGGTGATAATGCTGACCTGGAAAGGGCTATCAAGCTTAGCTTAGATCCGGCCTTTCTGCCACAAGGTCGGGCACCTGTTGGAGGAGTGACGATCAGGGATCCAGTATCCGAAGCAACTCCCAAACTGCATGAAGTAGTAGGCAAGGGAAAGGCCGTTGTATCTGAAGAACAAGTAGCTCATTCCCTGATCGATCTGTCAAAGAAGAAAAGAACTACTGATCAGTTTATCCTTGCTAGGCGTGATCAATCTCCTCCTGATTCTACAACTGGACCTTCTTCTCGACCCGATGATGATACATCAGAGAAGGTGATCCATGAATCTTCATCAACATCTGATTCAGAAAGAACTGAAAGTGATACAGAATCTGGTGCTCCTAAAGGTGACAAAGTTCAAGGTGAAATAGTCTCGTCTACCGTAACATCAGGAGTAAGCATTCCTGTATCAACCTAAAAAGCACTTGAGCTCAGGGCTGGACTAGACCCTGAGCCATGCAAGAAAGACCAGACAGGATAGACCTCTGATAAATAACATGGTCTCTTGCTAGACCAAACCCTGACACTGCATTATGGTAATTCATTGACAACAGCCTACCCAAAGGTTTCATGAAAACTTGAAGCCTCATATCATCGAACGTGACATCAATGATAAACCCAGAAGGTCATACTGGTCCTATGACTTTCCCTGAAAAATCTCGATGACTCTGTTTAACTTTGGGGATCAATTTCTTCATGACAAACCAACAGAAGATGCTTCAGGAGAAATCTAGAAAAGCAGAGAGGAGCCTGATTCCACTATACCTTAATCCAGTCATCAGACAGATCAACGTCAACTCCTCACGTGAATTGCTCCCTTCACTAGATGTCACAATCCTTATAGCCATCATTACTGGTCACTCCTCTCCACCAATCAACACTGAAGCTACCAACAATCACCACATCTCGTCCCTGAAATCACTCCATTCATCGCCTTCAGTTAAGAGAGCAAGATTGGAAGCAAGAGATGTCTGATTGAGAAGACATTTTTGCTTCAATAAGATCCCATTCCTACGGTTGTTGAGAATTATCTAGGAACAAACTGATGATGCTCTCTTAATTCTTGAACGACACATTGCAGATTTTAATCAAGAAATACTCTGTGTTGCCTGTATCCCTAGTCTGTCAAGAATCAAGAATCGAAAAGTAGTCCGAAGTAGATTATCAAAGCCAGAAAAGGAACAAGTTGAGGAGAACAAGATTCAACTTACTCCATCAGTCAACTGTTGAAGTTGTATATTAAGAGTGAAGTTTGATCTAAAGAGCGCTCATCTTCAAGTTCACATGAATAAGAGAATTCCTGCCAACAAAACAAAGACCAACTACACTATACCATGCTTCCTCAATGGAAGCATTGATATCGGATGAAGACGCCAATGTATAAGGAAGTTGCATGCAAGGTGAAAGGACCACAAAGCAGAAAGCCATGATAGTGATGATGTATGATGATGACGATGATGAATGATGTGAAAGGCCTTCAGCTTGGAATCAAACCAGGGTTACCAAGAGAGGAAGATCTAATCTGCTGCTTCTGTGTCATCAGCTAAACCTCCTCCGAGAAGCTTATGACCAAAGCTCAAGAAAACAAGGGATTCTAGGGCCTCTGCTTTCCAAACAACAACCCTTCTCTCTCCTCAACTGATGTCAGATCACTGACAGCAATAGAGGCTGGTGTTGACCCTCTTCGATGCACAGATCTGATCCCGAATAGAACATTCTGAACAATCTTCAGATGAACATTTCAAATGCAGGATGAAGGGGATGTCTCAATATGGAAGGACACGGAACAACGCTCACATTCCAAGGAGTTCAACCACTACGTAGTTTAAGCCAATTTCCAAAAAGCGAGAGACCTGCTACAGCCTGAGCCAGAATGGACCATTCCCACCAAATGATTTCCGGAACCAGAACATAACTTGGCAAAAGGATACCACAGCCTCGTATAAAGTGTCTGAGGAAAACAAGCTTAAAGGAAAAGTATGTAAAATTGGTTTCATTCATCAAATGGTTCTGCAGACGAACATGAAAAGTTAAGAAACTCTGCAAACTGGATTGTAGAAGGTCCCAGCAATCACCTTGTTAAAGCTTTACACAAGGAACACGTCTTTCCTCATTCCAGATGGTTGAATGCCATAAGCTGCTGACAAATAAGGTTGACGTGATATAAAATCGCTGAAGGTCATCAAAATTCACAAAATTTAAATGAAACCATGCCCTTAGGAGGACCACCTGTCAGGGTAACTATTTCAACCACAATTCTTCTTCAATAAGATCTGGAGTAATTCTGCTGACAGTTGAACAAAGATCGAAAAATTGCCCTTAACCATATCCAAGGCTCAGAGCGCTCGATACCTAGACTTTAGGGGCCTTTAAAGAATAAGTTCCTTCACGTAGTGGGTTGAGAGTGAACAAGAATATGACATCAGTGCGGTCTAAAATGGCAATCACTCACTGGTTGGTTTAGGAGGAAAGGAGAATTCCTATAACAACAAACAAGAGAGGTCCTCTATCGTGATGCAGACATATCGCGATATGCTAATTCTCAGTGTGATTCAGTGTCAAAGTGTTTGAAAAAATATGGATACAACTATCTAAGAGAGATAATTCTTCGCCGAGTACTGATTACCAAGAAAACAAAGAATCTCGGAAAGGGATTTCGAAAAATCTGCAACCAAATGATTGAAAGATCTGTTCCTTCTAATATTCAAGAAAAGCACAACTATCTGCCCAAGACAGACAAGATCAGTCTTCACAAACAGCAGACAACATGTGGATAATAAACCTGGTGAATCAGAAATCGTGTGGGAATACTTACAGCTCGGGATTGAAAAGTTACCAACAAAGATCAACCCTTGAACGCCCTAATTGGGATGCAGCCGACTGATTACTTTCAAAGAAGACTATACAATCGCCCTAAGCCAAGACAGTAATCTACAAGACAGAAATGAACAATAAGAAAACTGATGAGGGCAGAATGAGCTTACACAAGTTCAGTGATGGGACGTTGACAAGAGTCCAATGAAAAGTAGAACGCAAATGGTAAAGACTTTCATCTGTTCGAAGTACAATAAGGGCATGGTAGACTAGAATTGGTCAGAGTATGACAAAGAGAAGAACCAAAGACTTCATCACAGCAATCGAGAAAAAACTTACAGATCAGAAGGATCTATCGAAGTCTAAGACAAGCTATTGTTGGAGAATGATAGAGATATTGAACTACACAGGCTGAACAACAGAACAACGTTGACGACATCAGTCATTACAATACAACAAGGTCAATCTTAATCTCTTATTATGGAATAAATAATATACCTTGTACATTAGTAGATAGTTAATCTCTTGATGATTAAGGGTAGGAGTAATTGATATCCCTCAACGATTGAGGGGGAGCAGTTATATGTTTCATACACGACTTGCGAATTAAGGACACACTTTTTCTCCCAAATTTTATAACATATTTAAATCAATTGATATCCAAAATGTCAAAGGGTTTAAAATTTTTGATAAGGGGAGAAAATGTGATTAAAATATGTGTATAATAAAGAACAGTGATTATTAGGACTCATATACTCCGCCCAAACGTGCTAAACAATTTCGAATACCGAGCACATTTTGAGGGGGAGCGTTTCTGAAAATTGTCAAAAACAATCGAGGTACTAAACGCTTTGATATTTATATCGTAAGTACCTTAATTGAATTTTCAATTGGTTTATGGAAAGGAGAACTGTACCAAAAGACCGACCATGCATTTTACTTAATTGGAGTTATAAGGTTGGTAAGGTTAGGTACTATTCCCAATGATCCAGCCATAACCGGAGGGATCTACCCAGGGACAATCCACTAGTTAGTGTAGAAGTCCTTAGGTATGACATGGAAAAGGAGTAAAAGTGAGAATAAGGGAAAAGTGCCGACTGAGATGGAGCTAGTACTGGAATAAACCCAACAAGGTTCTAGTCATGAAGTCTCGGTAAGCACTGAAGGGGTTGAAGAATTAAAAAGAATTGTAAAGATAAAGGGTGTAAAGAAAGAAGCCCTCCATTCACTTAGGCAAAAAATCGGGTCAATTCATATGCTGCCAGAAATCACTAAGATATGAATTGCAGACATTGAAGATAGACATCATGGACCCAATGATGCAATGCACAACCCTCCCTATCCACTCAGAATCTTTCAAAAGATTTCTTTTCATTCTCCACGGTAGACTAAACACTTATCCTATTGACTTTCTCCACATCCGAGTTAGTTGATATTGAACAGGTGGCAGTCTGCTCCAGCCTCCGATTACTAAAACCAAAACGCACTATTGAGTCTAAGAGCCAAAGATCGTCATTAATCCTCGATAGTACACGTATCCAATTCACTTGTCTATTCACCACAGCTGTGGAAACAAGTGTCGATCCTAAGAGTCCTACGCCATTATCTCCTGAGATATTGCCAGAACATCCGATTGAAACGATGAGTTTTTCACAAGAAGATGGAAATCCAACAGCTAGAGCCAACATCAAACAAGCTCTAGGTAGGTGACTTGTTCATACTACAAAGAATCGAATCATGTGTAACTGGAATGAAACAATGGTTCGGTTCATGCGTGATCAAACTTGTTTCCAGTATAAGAATTGAACTTATTTACAATTGACAAACAATCAAACCCTCGAAGTGTTGCAAAAATTCTTTCATAAGAAACTCTTAGACTGTCTTTCAAATCAATTTTCTCTTTATTACTAATGTTTCATTACACAAGGTAAATCTTAAAGATGGAGATGGAGATGGAAATTCCTAGTTCCGGAGATGTCAAGTAAATAACCGAATGCCAAGACACGACCTACACTTGTTATGATGCTATGAAAGACCTCATAAAGGTGTCAAAGCTTCCGCAAACTCTGATGTCATGCATTCTTCACAAGTGCACAAGATGGCGATCCATCACAAGATGATGTAAGATTATGTTTGGACGATGATCTCAAGAAAGCTCAAGATCACAGTCAAAGACAAGCGTAAGATGAATCAAAAGATTACTATCCCAAATGAACAAGAGATCAAATGTCTACGAGCTAAAGAATGAAGTGATTAAAGTTTGGTATTCTCTGGGGTGACCTCCCTTAGGGGGAGATTGTTAGATATTAGAAAAAGACTCGGTCACCCCGTGTATTTTACTGTATATTTTAGCTCGTAGTTTATTAGTTAATAGTACGTTTTTCGGTTTTAAGTCGGGTACTAATACCCGGTATATTGTAAGTACTATATATAGTCTCTTCCAACTTTGGAAGAGACAAGTTAGTCAAATATTCATTTACAAAAGAAACACTTTCTCTCTCTAGACTATTCTCTCTCTAGAAACTAACCAGATTCAAGAATCGACCCCGTGTTATGATATAAGATATACCACAATCTTCTTCTAATGGGTTTAAGAAAATCAATCTAACAATCATACCACCAAAGCAACTATTTGTTGACCTAACTAGTGACAATGAAAACCTCTCCACACCATCTCCCATAATAACCTCTTTTTCTCTAACTCCTCCAAATGAACCATCCAAAACCACATCAACCAAAGAACCACCTCAAGTCATGAAAACACCTCATCTTCCTTTCAATTAAAGCTACAAGTGTCACCACCTATCCAATATACAAAATGAACAACTCTTCCTCAACCTCAAATCCTTTTTTCAAAACTTATTAAAAAAAAAAGAAGATGTTCCTCTAGGCCATCTAGATCTCAACCTTTCTAAGTATTCCTTCATTTGATATCACTCTATATCACTAATCACCATCACACACTTAAAAAATCACTCAGAAGTCCATCTTCAAACCCGTCCACCACCACCACCTCAACCCCTCCTATTATGGGACATCCACGTTGTACTAAACTATCATGACTTCATGGTATCAACATGTATTAGTTGCTTCCAAAACCGTAACCTCCATTTGAACCTTTAAGAAGAGATGAACATTATGTTTGCTCATCTTGAGTATCTCCTAACCACCGCCTTCACAACCCATTTTCCACCTCAACCATAGACCCTTTCCAATTGGCCTAATAATGTATAACCCAAAGACAACTTGTTTAAAAGTCATGTCTATGAATCATGAGTTTATAGGATTAATGTATTTTTAGATTCATGTTCACCTATGCTTTAATATGTTTTGTCATGTTATGATTATCTTATGTTGTATCATCACATATTGTCCTATATGGCTATATATGATCTTTATAGAAATTTGAATGCACTTTATTTATAAGTTTCTAAAATGTGGATTATACTCTTAGAGAATATTTGCGTGCTATGTTGGTTTGTACTTTACTTCTAACTTTGTTTTGGTAGCAAACAAATTATTGGTAAATCAAGTCCCTTGGTGCCTCGAAACAAGGTGGAGCTTACATCAAGGAAGGAGTCTTCAATCGTTGATTTCTTTTCTCTTTGCTACAATTCAACGATCAACGCTTTTTGGATTCGATAAAAAGGAGGAGAAATAGAATTAAACTAATACTTTTATATAAAAAAGTGAACATCTCTTTTTTGAAATTCTATAACCTCCCCCATCATGGCGTCATATATTGACGTCATATTACCACTGTCACCTTTTACCCAACATACGGGTCTTTATACTCCACAATCCAAAAATTGAAATCAACTCTTCCACTAAACTAATTTACATCACGAGAGACGCATCCAACTCTTCTTTCGGTTAAAGAAAAATTTATAGATTCAAGTTCAAGTTTAACCTAAACTTCAGCTAACTATTGATCAATTTATATTGGAGAAAAGGTCTTTAAATCACTATTTTACTCATCTTCACTTCAAAATTCAACAGGTTTGTTCGATACTTGTCCTAATCTTTTTTAAGGTTTGTTGATTTTGTTATAAATCCGTTTTTGGGTTTATGCGGGTTTTGTGATTTTGGGGGAGTTGGTGATATGGGTTTTGCTGGTTTTTGTGTGAATTGAAGTGGGTATGTGTTTGATTGATTTGGATTTCAGGGCTAGTATTGGTTTTATGGTTGGGTAGTATGATAGTGTGTATGATGAAATGTAAGCAAGCTTTTTTGTTTTGTGTTCCTGTTGATAGAGGATTTTAGAGTATTATTATGGCTGTGAACACTATAATTTGTGAATCATATTATGTGTGATACGAATGCTATGTTGAAACTTGGTATATCAAAGTTAATGTTAAAGGTTTCTTTAGTTTGTTAAAGGTTTATTAGTATTGTAACATATCACCTTATCACAAGTCCTATTTCCTATGGTAAGTTTTTTAATGAAAGACCATTGTTTCACGTTATAAGATATGATAAATGAAAATATGTATCACTTTTAAATACTGTATCGATGTGTTACTTTTTGATGTTCTAAGATGTTGGACATAGTAGATGTAGACTTTGGTAACTACAAGAGTAAATATTGATTTATCCGTTATTAAACTCATTGTTATCTCTTTACTTTCTATTTATGCTAGAGATGTGAAGTTGCTGGTAGCAGATTGCCAGATCCTCCTTATCCTCCAAAGCTTCTGACTTTTTTCCTCCAAGAAAACGTCTAAGGTCAAGTTTGCTTCATCTCGGCGTTATATACAAAGCACATGCTCGATTGAATCAAGTAGCAAGTAATTCACTCATGGCAAGGGTTGAAACTCATAAATCAATGGTAACTTCTTTTATAAGCATCTTTCATTTTTGTACGTCTTCCATCCGATAGAATTTACTGATTTCGACCTTTTGGTTTATTCTTTAAAGGTATCTACACACTTGGGGTCCTTGAATCTTTTCTAATCAGAACTGGGGTGGGTTTCAAAGTCTGACACTTGAACCTCTTCAAGACATTGATCTAATTTTGCAATTAGTGAAAAGGTTTTAAATCAACCTGTAACTATTTATTATTTTTCGTTTCACTGTTATCCTTACAAACATGCAATATATCTTTGATACTTATATTTGGGTTCTTAGGATTCTATTGGCTCAGAGGCTCGCACTATTTTGATTAATGGTGTTGTGCGAAAAGGAGCTTCTTTGATGCCACCATTAGCACTTGACCTTATGTTTAGCTCGAGTTAAGGTAAAGTTGTTAAGAAGGTTCTTAAATGTTTAAACCGCCAAAACCATAATTTTACACAATTTATTTTGGTCTTCCATTGTAAAGAAAAATCTTTTTGAATGCCATCAACCCTTATTCTGACGTCATAAGATTAAACAATTATATTTGATAGACTTTTGTTTTTTTTCAGAATTAGAGAAATCATGGTAAAGAAACGAAAGACATGGTGCATTTTATGGCCCAAAGATTGATATATCTATTTCTGATGCTATGAAACGCAAGTTTCAACTTGCACCATTACAGGTATGTTTCTATTTGTTTTTAAATAAGAACATTACAACTCGACTTTAACCTTCCATGGTTTTGTTTCTGTTTTTTGGTTGTTGAAAATATCAGTTGCTGATGAACCATCGTCCTCCAACGACAGTAGTTGAAAAAGATGGTTTCAACACATTTTGCGGGTAGCACACACACAAAACATTGATGCCAACAGAGATGTAAAAAGACGCCATATTGCCAATCGTACAAGCATTTTCACCACAGAACATCACCAATCTGATTCTACATGTAATGAAGGTGTGCACTTCTCTTTGGTTGCTTACTACTTTTGGTCCCACGCCTTTGTTACAATAACAACCGTTCTTAAAGATGTCTGTTTACTTTTTATTAATACAAAATTACTTTACAATATCAGGCCATATGTGGCACGTGCCACAAGTGACCCAGTTTATACCTTATGATAAACATCAATTTTAATTCTTTGTGTTTGTCATCAGGCATATGTGAAATGTCGAAGAATTCTCTTGAGACAACTAATGAGGATTTAGAGCAACTTCCGACAGTAAAGTCGGAAATTGGAGGGCTAAAGCAGAAATTGCGACACGCAAGGTATTTGTTAGTGGTGTCTTTCATAAAATCATTTTCAGAAATAAACTCATGTTACAGCCTGCTTATTCGGCCACTTTTATCGCTGTAGAATGGGTGCGCTTGGGGGCTAAAACGTGGCTAAAATGGGTGTGTTCTAGGGACTGAAGTGGGGGCTAAAATGGGTGAATTTGTGGGATGAAATTGGTGTGGGATTAGGGGCTGAAATGGGGGTTGAGACGTGTGCGCTTGGGTGCTGAAGTGGGTGCGTCTGGGGCTAAAATGGGTGTGGTTGGGGGCTGAAATTGGGCTGAAACGGGTGTGGTTGAGAGCTGAAGTGAGGGTTGAAATGGCTCATATGGGTGTGGGATTAGGGGCTGAAATGGGGGATGGGATGGGTGCGTTTGGGTACTGAAATGGGAGATGAAGTGGGTGCATTTGGGGGGCCAAAATAGGTGTGCTTAGGGGTCGAGATAGGGGTCAAACGGGCCAGCTTTGGGGCTGAAATGGGTGTGGAATTGGGGGTTGAAATGGGCGCTGACATGAGTGCATGTGGGCTCGAGAAGAGGTAAAATGACTAAGAATTCTTTGAAAAGGTCGTATTATTGAAGTTGTCTTGGTGTCTTTCTTTAAATCAGAACCCGGTCATGAGCATATTACTTAAGTTGAAAGTAATATGCTGATTACATAGTTGTACCCATAGAATCAGATAAACAACAATTGAAAAGAGTCATATACTCATCATGTCTGATATACTCAAACAAGAAGTTAAAGTATAAAGTAATATAATGAAAATAATAACAGCAGCATATTAGATGAACTATTATATGAAGAAATTGGGCATTCATAAAACCTCTATTACTCACAGAAGATGAAATAAACTAGATTTATCCGGTTTCTTTCCCCAATTAATTAACAGTAGTCAGATACTAATAAAGTGATTATATAGAATAACTTTGGTTCAGGTGGTAGTTTCCTATAGTTATCATTAATTACTACATGTTTTGCTTAAAAGTAGATTAAAAAAAATCGATGATCTTTATTTTATTTGCAGCTCATGAAGGTGCAGTTAGTCATGTCATGGCAATGCTTTTGTTGTTTTTCTGAAAACTCATTATGCCTTTGTTGTTGCTTTGTTTGTGATTCTGAATATTTAGATATAATTAATGATTGTAATATTGTGTCTATGTAGGACTATGATGATCAGTATCAAATGAATGATGCAAGTATAAAAGATGAAGCCTAAAGAGATCCAGAGGCATAAGGATTATTTTTTAAGATTGAGGTATGTACTTTCAGATTTGAAAGTCAAAGTATTTCTTAAGTTAGACAAGAAACGATTAAACATGTTTTTCGTTTTCCGCTTACTTTGCCATTGTAATTGAGAGAACTAACTGATTGTATGTTTTCTCTCAAGGTTTCAAAATGGGTTGGGTTGAGTAACAGGTTAAAACGAAGGTTTCACCAAACACTTCTTATCTAAATTTGCCACAAGTTATTATGCCTAAGTAGTATACAAACAGTAGTAGTTTATGTTACATTGATAAAAAAGGATTAACGTAGTTATTTTAAATATTTCTTTAGGCGAGTCACCACCCTATGATTGTTGCCTGTCACTGTGTCGCAGATTCTGGAAATTTGGGCGGCTTCCAATCTCAAGGGAAAATTTTGGGGGCGTTCTATTCAACTCTATCTTGTGGGTGTCCGTGCAACATTTCAATGGAGCAAGGTTACGACCTCTATATACAATATTATACTTGGTAAAATCTATTGTGATCACTACGGTACCATGTGTATCAACAGATGTATCTATCTTATGTGTTCATTGTTTCATTTTACACTTTTAGTGTCACTTCAATTATGTGCTATAATAGTTGTGTTATTGCTACAAGTCTACAAAAGTTATGAAACATTACTTCATCACCATTCTTAAAATTTTACGATTGTGATTTTAGATTTTGTATTGTATTAACCACGAATTGTAAGTTTCAATAGTTTATCGATAAGGTTAAGTAAAAAAAATTATTGCCACTCGCAAAACCTGCGGGTCTATAGTCTAGTTAGTATTTTATAAACTTCTATTTTTATACTAAATGGGTTTATATTTTGTCATCATCAAAAAATGAGAGATTGTTAATCAAATCATGTCTAAGAAAACGATATTTATAAATATTTTCTGACCTCTCTATGTTTTTTGATAATAACAAAATGTAAAAAAATGTTACATAAAAATTAAACGTTTAAAAATAACTAATGGTAAAATTCCTTATTATCCTAAGATTAATCACCTAAGTATGGATAGAACAAATCATTAAAACAGATTATGATCAAGAAAAATATTTTTCTTAAAAAACCTTACATTTCTACAAAAGTGTATTTACAAAAATATATACACAAAATATTTATTCATAAAAGAAATGTTTTATTAAAACAATAAATTTGAAATTAGATTTTTCCCCCCAAAATGGAAGGTTCCAAAACAGATAACACCTTCCCCACTAAAAGACAAAAAGAGGAGCGTACTCTACGGGCGACCCCCTTATAGGCCTGGCGGCCCCCTAACATATTAGGGACCGCCAGCAGAGTAACGGCTCTTTTTGTCTCCTATAAATACTGGGCCACCCCATCTGAAAAACACAACCTCTTGCCACGAATTTTCTCAGATCTACTTTTCTCTCTTCTTTCTTTCTTTCTCAAACACATATCTTGATCTTGTTTCAAGTGATTAATTCCCTCTTCCTCCCTTCTTCTAATCAAGTGCAAGAGAAGAACAATCGTATTCATCTAGAAACGAATTGTTATCAAGTGATCTCTTTCCTCCTCCTCAAGATCACAAATCTTCATTATATTTTCTTTGTGGTGTTGTGTAAATTGGATTGTGTGTAGATCCAATAGTGTAAATTGTGTATTTGTGTGAATTGGATTGTGTGTCAATCCAAGAGTATATATCTTATGAGTGTGTAAAGACTTAGTGAAGTCTTAGATTGGTTCTAGCTAAGATTAGGACTCGACATCTAGCTTAGTGTCAGAAAAGAAAGTAAGCGACGTGTAAACGTTTTCCCTTCACAATTCCTCCGCCCTAAAGGGAGCTTGTTGACATAGTGAAATCTCGAGTGGAGTACTCGGGGAGTAGAGTAGGGCAAAGAGGTGCTTCGTAGCCGAACCACTATAAATCTTGGTGTCTTGGTTTGATCGTTTCTTTCCTTATCTCTTTATATTGTTATTGTTTATTTAGTTCATTACATTATATAGTTTAGTTGTGATTCATATTGTTGATTGATTGACATACAACTCGAATCAAACCATTTTATAAGCAAAGTCTTAAAATGGATAATTAACCGGTAAACTATTCAACCCCCCCTTCTAGTTTCCTACAGCCTTCACATTGTATCTATCCTTACAAGTATTTGTGTCTCTCTTTGCAGGCTCCTCGAATGACCCTATGATGAAATCATCGCTGTCGGCGATGCTCCACAAGACTGTGTTGATCGCCTCCAAAACAACCGTTGGTCAGGATGGAATAGTCCACAGCTACTGTGGTCTAAAACTGTCGGATTTACCCACACCCATTTCAAGTAAAAACTCACACATAGGATATTCCCGTTCGAATAAGTACTGGATCTGTATTGCAAAGGTCAGACCTATCGAGATATGCTAAAAATTTCATGCACAGGTTTAAAAGATAATGGGTCAGCTTCAACTTCACGGTACGCACACACCCGTGCCAGCAGAAGACCCTGAGGTATTTGTTTTGCAAACTGATATTCAAATACTTAATTTTGTAAAGATATGATTCCTTCAGTTTTGTGAATTGTGCCATTGTGAAAGACTCCCACACGCGCCAGCTATGACTCACGCCCAACTTGAAGAGTGAGTACTCATCTTGTAAGTTGTAAAGCCCCCTAAAAGTGTAGCCTTAACCTTGGCAAAGTAATCATGCCATAACAAGTGTCCCAAACCTGCCTGCCTAGTTTAAATCAAGTTAATCTTTGTAGTCACCTGCTATCCATGGTTATTCATCTTTAATTCTTTCTCATGCATGTTGTTCTTCCCGTGACCATTACCTGGCCTCCGTCCTATCGGTGCATACCAAGTGGTGAGTGCCACCATAATGGTATGCCAAAGTACAGACAGAGTTCAAAACCGGTCTGCGCATTGATCCAACACTCGTCTAATTGCTGTCAAGAAAGGAAACTAACGCCTCCTTCCCCAAATCTATGGATACCTCCTCCGTTAAAGACACTAATTGACTATACTATCCTTACAACTTCAAAGTTCAGGGAGCAGATCAGGGTGTACAACAGCATGTTTTATTTCACCTCTTTCTGCGCCAATATAGACCATTCAGTTAATTCAGGTAGGGCACCATATACGTTTAGAATCAACGGCCAAAACTACCATTGTATGGGTTCTTTTTTGCCCGCAGAAGGAGTCCCCCCAAGATATGCACAACTATACTTCTTCGATACACAAAATGAAATCATGAATAGGATGTCGGCTTTCATGGAAAAAGAGACGACCAAAAAGGTTGATGAAAACACAGTCGCTGGGTTGATCCAGATGCTGGATTGATCAAACGCACTTGCACAGTCCTTTCGAATGGAAAAAGAGTGGTGCTGACTCGCGGAAACTAATCCTTTAAATATATATATATAAATATAAATAAACTCAAGGATCAAGATACGCGAGACCAAGAAAACCGGAAGCAGTATAGAGAAACTCCCGGGTCGTTATGTCCCAACGAGGCTAGAGATGGAAAATCGAAAGACGATTGATGATTTGTGTTTGAATGTCACAAGGAATGATTGGGCACAGAAACTGATAAAAATAAGCAAAAGCACATAAAAATAGCAAAGAGAATAAGCTGGAACAAGAATAAAAGCTAGGAATGGCAAAAACACTTAAAACTTTTACACTAAAGCACAAATAAGCTCTAATAAGCTTAAGACAGACAATTAAGCTAATCTAAATCTAAATAAGCAAATTAAGCATGCAATTAGGCTAAATTAAACAAGAGAAACACAACAGTACTAACAGTTTTAACTACCAGTACTAACTTGGAGTTAGTACTGCTAGGCTAAAGTTAGTACTGTTAGCTTAAGGTTAGTACTGCTAGGATAACAAGACTTAAAGAAATAATAAATAAGCAAACAAAGCTAAAACAGAAGTTCAACTAACCTTAATAAGCACTTAGTAAAAGAAATAAGCAACTAGAATGAACCAAAATGACAAATAAACTAGAAAACTAAAACTGATAAACTCTTAAAGTTATTTTAAAAAGGCAAATAAGTTCTACTGAAGACAGTACTAAAATAGGCTTAATATACTCTAAAAAGCTAAACCAACATTAAATAAGTAGAAACAATAAGCTAATAAGCTAAAATGAACCACCAGTATTAACAGTTTTAACTAACAGTACTAACTTGGAGTTAGTACTGGTAGTTCTAAGTTAATACTGCTAGTTTTAAAAGTTCAAAAAATGAACTAGCAGTACTAACTATGAGTTAGTACTGCTTGTTCAAAACAGCCCTTAATATTTCCAAAAATCATTTTTATTTCAAACTGATTAAAAACAGATTAACAAATAACAAAGTAAAACACCTAAAAGCAAATTTCAATCAATAATAAGCACTTAATTAAGCTGAAGCGACCTAGCAGTGTTAACTCAAAACTAACAGTTTTATCAAAATGAACTAGCAGTTCTGCAATAAATAAGTAAAGTAAGAAAAAGAGAGGCTTACAACACCCTTGCTCAAAACAGGGCTAAATCAAGAATCTACAAGCTCTAACTTGTAGAAAACAAGTTAGTGAGAGTCCATAAGCCCATCCAGAACTGGCTTATCATCCATACAATAAGCTGTGGTATATTTGAGAGTGATTGGTATGATTTTCTCTTGACTACTTAACTTTTTAAGTTAACTTAATTTAAGCAGCTTATAAACAAACTGTATTGAGAGCTTTTTGAACACAACACAATTAAGAAACTTAACTCTTGGAATTGTAAATTGATTTAAAACTCAAATTGCATTAAAACTTGAAAGTTTTACAAAGCTGAAAGTAAAAGCTGTAAATGACTGAAAATTAAGCTAAGTTATTCTAAGATTCACTAACTGCCTCAAAGGCTTACAAA
>BQNB010036351.1:0-50191 GCA_026074375.1 Tanacetum coccineum
TGAAAAATGTTTGTTTCTTTTGAAGTCATTAATCAACTTTGAGAAACGATGATAGTAAAGACTCAATCGATTCCTCATCAGTAGA
Source organism: Tanacetum coccineum (assembly GCA_026074375.1). Taxonomy (NCBI): domain Eukaryota; kingdom Viridiplantae; phylum Streptophyta; class Magnoliopsida; order Asterales; family Asteraceae; genus Tanacetum; species Tanacetum coccineum. The sequence continues at coordinate 86 of BQNB010036351.1, forward strand.
AGTAAACATTTCCCATTCATTAAACAACTTAGCCTTTTTCTTTTGAATTCCAATGTCAGAACCTTTCATCATTTGTGAACACGTAACCAGATTTCCTGAGCAGTTTCACAACTATCAACAGCAACATAGATGTCTTCAGGAAGACCCATGAGTATAGTCTGAATGGCTTGATCATCTGCTTCTATTTGCTTTGCTTCTTTTTCAGTAAGTTCCTCATCAGTCTGCTCATGAAAAGTTTCAGCAACAGAAACTTCACAGCCTGGATCACCTGGTTCAAGAATCATTCGTCTGACATATGGACCATGCATAATGGAATTGTAGATTAGCTTTTCGTTTGGTTTACTCTTTGCATAACGAAGAAGACGAGAAGACCATGGAACGTAGTTGTCTTTGTTGAGCATAGGTGGACGTTTTCAGAACCAACAGCATAAATGTCTTGTTGAGTCGACATTGCAAAAGTGATGTGAAATGATATACTAGGATCGTTTTAGTGATCAGTGATTATGAGATGTTCTTGATTTAGATTAAGTCCTTAAAAGTACAATAGAAATCTATTTCACGGGATTTTACAATACTTTATTAAACCGATAAAATAATTAAATATTTCGCGGGATTTTACAAATCAACGAAGAAACTGTGAAATAATAATTTTTTGTTCTTGAAAAATTCAGTGGTATGTTCCTCCCAATGAAAAAACCATGTATGTTTCTCCTAAGGAAAGTGATATGTTCCTCCCAATGAAAAAACAATATATGTTTCTCCTAATGAAAGTGGTATATTCCTCCCAATGAAAAAAAGTGTATGTTTCCCCTAATGAAAGTGGTATAAATCTCCTGTATGTTTCTCCTCCTTCAAGTGTATGTTTCTCCTCCTTCAAATGTATGTTTCCCCTCCTTCAAAAAATCCGAAAAACCACTTTTTCTTTTTCAAATCACTTAAAAACACACTTTTTGATGATTTTCCTTGATTTCTTTTGCACAACTAGGTATTTCAAGGCTATTAGAAACAAACACAAACTTTATGGTTTTTAACACAAAAAAATTTCTACTTTTTTCGTGGACCCCAAAATTTCAGTGGTATGTTCCTATCCCAATTGAAAAAACCATGAATTTTCTCTAAGGAAAGTGATAAGTTCCTCCCAATATAAAAACACACATATATGAGAGAGTCTCCTAATAAAGAGGTATATTCCTCCCAAAGAAAAAAAACTTCGATATTTCTCCTAAAAGAAAGTGGTATTTCCTCCCAATAAAAAACACTGGTAAAATGTCTCCATGCGAAGTGGTTATATTCCTCCCAATGCAAAAAACACAGTATGTTATCCCCTAATGAAATTGTAGTAGAACTCCTATCTCTCTGTTTCTCCTCCTTCAAGTTGTATGTTTCTCCTCCTCAAAAAATCCCATAACCACTTTTAGAGAGTCTTTTCCAAATCAAAAACACATTTTTGGACGATTTTTCCATGATTTCTATTCACACAACTAGGTATTTCGGAAGGGCTATTGCGCGCGACAAACACAAACTTTATGGTTTTTTAACACAAAAAAATTTTCTACTTTTTTCGTTACTATAACAAAACGCACCTTTTTATTGATGTTTTTGACAAACAAACCTCAACACAAATCACTAAACACTCATTGGCTCTTGATACTACATGTTACACGAAAATAAAAGAAAATTCTAGAGATAGAAAGAGGTTTTAGAGAGAGAAAGAGGAAGAAAGAAAAGTGGAAGATTACATATGAGAAATGAGTAACCAACACCCTCCTAACATGCTAGGAGGGTAGTATTTATAGTACAAAGAGTATGGACTCCCTATTTGAGACGTGTAGGCTTCTTGGGCCAAACAAATGGGCTTTAGCCCGACACCTAGGCCCAATTAGCTTAGATTAATTCTCGTAAACTACGTTTTCCTATACAAGGCTTTAAAATATATAATGACCATCACTTTACATAAAAACACGGCTAACAATAAGCCAATAAATTGGGGCTTATGAAATATAAGCCCAAATGGGCTTATGTTTCATAAGCCAAAACAAACACCCGCCAAATAGCAACATCAAGGTTAAAAGATGCACACATAACACTATGTTCACTTATCTCTAAGCCGGTGTTGGATTTCCCAAGCATACCCCCTTCAATTACTGATGCTTAACTTTGAACAAATCATAGGTCATTAGATAATTATATTGTCATGATACAACATCAATCATTCAATTTACTTTTATACGAAAAAAACACATATTCTCACCTCATTTGTTATTTACGGTATCTTAATATATCAACATTATTTATCAAATATCTAACAAATGACCAACTACCTCTTTGATAAAAAGCTATACTTATGAGAAACTTATGGATTAAGAAAAAAACGAACCCAAGACTGATATGTTTTTGAGATATGTACAAATGTACAATTTTATAAAAAAATAATGAAGTTTAATATATATTTTTTAAAAATAAAAAGAACTTTCAAAACACACATTTAACTTACCCATTAACTTAAAAAACTACCATCAAGTTAAATTGTATACTTTCACGCCTACTAACTAAATTATGGCTACCAAAGTCCTAGTAGACACATATATATTTGCACATTAGTTGACACAGTTTACACACACAATAATTTCACGGAGAGGGGGAGGTGAGGGGGGGGGATACAAGGACCAATCAATTCAACACTTACCTGCGTTAAAGGCTCACAATCAGAAAACGCGAAAAAATTATAATAACAATTAGAACCATTGTAAAAAAAACGATATATACACTAAATTTTCTACATTAGAAAACGCATATATCCCCCAAAATAACCACAAAAACGCTCTCTGCCGCAACGCTGATGCCAATCAATCTAGGGTTGTTCATGGGTTCAGTTATCGGGTTGTTCGGTTAATTTTTTATCGGGTAAAACCGAACCAAATCAAATTCAAATCGGATTAAACCGAACCGAAAAACCAAACCCTCATAACTGAAAACCGACCTGAATAACGCGAATTACATAATTTTAATTATTTATTCATTTATTTATATCGTTTTAGCACCCAAAAAATTCATGTATATAGCGTAAAAAATATTAAACTTATAAAGAGAAAAAGTTTAATATCTGGGTATATAAAATTATATATAATAAAAATATTTTTATATCAATTCATTTTTGGTTTTACAATTGTCGCGGCGCGCGAAGCGAGAACCGAACTATAAAGTCGAGCGTATTTAATTCTGAGAGTTTGGTTTAGTGTGTGGTAAAATACGGTTATGTTTATAAATTCAGTAAGTCTATAACGATCAGTTCAATATTGCGAGGAAGAGTTGATTTATTGGTTATTAGATATTATCCCGAACAATGACACCCCTTAGTACCATATTGTTTTAACTTAAAAGTGATAAAAGATGATGCGTTATATAATAAACAAGTGGAAAATTTAACCCCGTATACGGCGAGGGCTAGCTTTTGAGCGGAATTGAAGGAGCCCTGTGGTAATGTTTTGCGATGAGCAACTTTTTGCTAATAATAAGTATGATAATCCATAGTGCCACATCAAACAAAGAAATATATATCTGATACATTATTTTCAACATGTTACCTATAACACTGTACATAATTTCTCTAGATATAGCGCGCGAGCGAGCGAGTTTACGGAAACAACAAAAATACGACCGTATGCACGCCTATTAGTAGTATTATGCAACATATCAATACACAATCTTTTATAAGTTAACCCCGCACATTGAAGGCATTACCTGCAAAGCATATTGAACCTCATCATCAACTTCCAATAACAGTGCACATTGCATAATTCTGAGCGATATTAGAAACGCAATAAATAGAGTTTGACACTAATAAAGAACCGCAGAGACCACACATTCCTGTAGTGCTAGTTTACAACATCATTTTGACCAAGTAGTGTTGGTAATCTGTCATATTAAGCTGGAAACAACAAAGTAATGCCTATAATGAGCTTCAAATAAGTATGAGTTACACCCGACAGTCAAATAATCATAAATGAGTCTAACTTAGCATGTTGCTACTACTGTGGCATCAACGGTAAAGTCACCTGATCCTTTTCTTGTGGAAGAGCTGAAGTGGATTTGCTACTCCTAAAAAACAAATTCTAAAATGGGCAACTGTTGATCCATTTGACAAACTTTTAGCTAATATGCATAGTACTTTTTTACCTGTTTGACCTTTTAGAAGTAAACACAACCTGATTTTATCCAACCGATTCATATTGTATGGACATGTCAAAAATTACTAAAGAAAATATAATAAAAAAAACAGGTCAGACCCATAAATGTCAAAAGCTTTAAATTATCGAATCTGCTAAGGTAGCTTGAGTATCTCTATGATACTACAACTGTAAATAACAGAAGAGTATATACCTGTGATCGTTCTAATGCTCTTTCTAAATTTTGGTGCGTTGCTAATTGCCGCTGCATTATCACGCCGGGGTGGGTCAAAGAGAGGCGTAAAACCAAGAAACTTCCACGCACTTTCTCACAAACTGATGTGCTCCTGCACATTCAATCTGACAGCGCATAAATAATTCTAGCATTGTAATGATCATATGATTAAAACGCGAGTATTCAAAAAACATGAAAGAGTACCAAACAAGTTATAGGTCACCCCGCTATCTGCAAAGTCGGATTTTTGGTTGCCGGTGTTTTCGTTGACGTGTAAGAAAGTATGTTTTTTGTAAAAAACAAAATTACAGTCTTAAGCAACGACCGATAAAAGCACTGTTTTGGTGCATTCTAAAAAAAAAAACTAACGGTCGAACTGCTAGTGGGTAATGGGTAGTTATATAAAAAAAATTAAAATGAGGGCAAGTTTTCGAATGGAACACATATGCAGGGGTATTTCGTAAATAATTAGGGCTATTTCGTAAATAAAAAGTACGTGTCGGGGCGGACTGGCGTCGAGGTATGACCCGACAATACGAACGCTCAGAAAGTGTGAGTGAATATTTTGGAAAAAAAAGCAAAAAAACAATTTAAATTTTTTTTTAAATGTTCGGACATTCATAAAAAAAAACAGACCGATGACTAAAAAAGTGCGAGAGAGTATTTAAAAAAAGAAAACAAATTTTTTTTTTCTAAAGAAAAAAAAAAAAACTCGATCGGGACCGGGTAAGGTGAGCCGCATATTTAAATGCAGACCCCGGAAAAAAAAGAAAAATTTTATCTTAAAATTTTTTTGAGAAAAAAAGTTCCTATTTAAAACTTTTTGAGGAAAAAAAAAGGAAAAAAAATGTGGTAAGAAAAAAAACTAATTGTTAAAGAAAAAATATTTCATAAAAAAACAGACCGAATGGCTCCGAACAGTGCGAGAGGGTATTTTCGAGAAAAGAAAAAGCAAATTTTATTTAAAAATTTTTTTTAGAAAAAAAAAGAACGGAGACGATTATCGAGAGCGCGAGGTTTTGAGGAAACTATAAAGTTTTATTCATGAAAAAAAAAAACAGACCGATGACTCAAACAGCGCGAGGGGGTAATCCGAAAAAAAAATAAAGTTTTATTTTTAAAAAAGTTTTTTGAGAAAAAAAAGGGGTTAAAAAGGTAAAAAAAAAGGCAATTTAAAGAAAAAGAAGAAAAAAAAAAAAAAAAAAAGGGGCCATATAAATGTTACCGGTCAAAAAAACCGTGTTGCATTCAATTTTAGGAGGGCCGGGTAGGCCAGCCTTTTGTAAATAGTAAATAAATAATACCATCATCGTGGGTATGTCGGTGGAGCCCATGGTCTAAAAACCCTCGCGAACATGAAATAGCCGAAAATGCATCCGACACACACCTGCATCACATGAAAGCAGTACAAAAGCTCAATGCTCACGATATGAAAAGTTACACATGTAAAAAGAGTAGCATACTTGGATCCTCTGTAATAGCAATCCTACTTGACTTAATAATAGACATGCAATCTTTTAAAATGACCACTGCACTAATGATTTTGGCCAAAAAGTATGTTCATATTTTGCATACAATGACTAAAGTGTGTTAAAACAGAAAAATAGCAGATTACATTCAACAAAAACCTCCTAAAATAATAGATGATTCCACATAATTGAATATACTGTAGGCATTGCATTTCGTTTTTTTTACGTACTCATACAATTAGTTGCAATCATTTTCTACACGCACTCATTCATTAGAAAACTAAAATAGTTTTTTACTATAAAAGCATTTCGTTTATTGTTTCCTAAAACCATATACTATCTCCACAACTTAATAAATTTCCCACTGCATATCGGGAAAAAGGTGTCATAGCATAAAGAAAAAATGTCATCTAACCAAGAGATGATTTAAGCACCAACCAACCCGACACATTTGGCAAACAACCTCCTTCGCCCTGTATGTGCACTAATATTGTTTTCAACTCACTGTCTTCGCCCCCGCTTTGTATTGTCGGTTGATATGTGCACAATTGTTCATTCCGCTCACTGTAACAGCAGCCTATATGTCTTCGACGTAACCGACTTCTAACAACTAACAAAAAAAGTAACTAACAATTATAAGAACTTGAATAATTTTAAACAACATAGTTTTACTATATATCCATAACTACATATATACATAATAGGGATGCATTAATAAGCTAGAATTCAAGACGTGTCATTCTATAGGCACACATTGCCAAATCATGAAGTGTACCTGAAAAAATAACCTTGTATATATATACAACCAACAAAGTATTTAAATGTGAAAGGTAAATATTCACCTTCACCAATTGCATTAGCAACTCCTTTCCTCGCTTCTGCTCCTTTCGACTTTCATATTCATCATCATTAGTTCGCAATTCATGCCGACAAACTGGGCAAGAATTATGCTCATTCTGCCACACAAATGCCACTATTCTCAAACTTCCTCTAAATTATAAACTGTAACACAAACATCATCAATAACCTCGAATTGTAACCGATCAATAAAACCCCAAAGTCGCTCAATTAAGTATTGCTTTAATAGTAATGGCAAAAATTAAGTATCAAACTGACCAAAATTAAGAGTTAGTCAAAGCATTATCAAAATCAAAAACAAAAATCATTGAAATAAAACCCTAAAATTCACCATTACCTTGGTTCAGCAAGCTTCTTGGTGATGTGATCGCAATCAACGCATCAAGCGCCTTATCTTGAACAGGCGCATTCGAATCCGCAACCATCTTCCTAAAAAATTACCTACATTACAAAATTACAACAATCTAAAACTAACAAACTCATATCCATAATACTTTCAAAACCCTACGAATTAATACCTAATTCATGGATACTTAACATGCTGTTACATAATATATTTACAGTTTATAAATGGAACTATGAAATTAAACGTTCAAACTACAATTCCGGACAACCCCAAATACCCCTTAATGGCATAAAGCAGATAAAACTTTTTTCAAATAGTTTAAATTGAGCACCTGTTCTTAATGGTATAAAGCAAGTGAGTGGTCACACTTTGAGATGTGAAAATAGCTAGTTTCCTTGCACTCCACAGGTGTAGATTAATCTGCGCATACGCCTCCCTTAACCCCATTAAATCAAAACCCAATATATTGCAACCCACCAATATTGTTCCTGTTAAAAGTATATATCAAATCGCATTAACTTCTTTAACACATAAAATCAGCAAGTGCTTAAAAACATGTCAAATGTATAACAAAGCTACAATTGACATCTAAAAATTAGAAATTTGCTTAAAATTACATTACCTTATCATCTCTACAGAAACACCAAACTACCTTAAACATCAAACCAACAATAATGAAATAGTTACTAACCCCTCAAGGTTTTGCTCTTACAATAGTTTCGGAAGAAGGCACACACATTCTTTACTATAAGCTAAATAGAATCTTCAAAACCTAAACACCTAAAAAAAACAGAAAACAACAAAACAACAAAACCCAAATCAGATGAATCAATACAAATCCATATATGAAAAGTAGAGTAAATTGCATAAATCATCCCTAAAGTTTGGCCAAATTGCATGTTTCGTCCCAAACGTTACCAAAGTGCAAAGATCGTCTTTGTGAGGAAACCTCGTCCCTGCACTCAAAAGGACGAAACATGCAATTTGACCAAACTTTAAGGACGATTTATGCAATTTACTCTAAAAAGTAATAAAAACCAATGAATCAAAAACTTAAAAAAATCAAGATAAGGATGAAAAGAAAACAAACCGATCAGTATGTTGACCAAGAAATCAGCCGAATCTCATAATGACACCACGTAATTAGGTTAATCTTAGGAAAAAATTTTTTTAGCCTTCTTCAATATCGTGCAAGAATCTTTTGGATTTGCATATTATGTGTGTTACAAATGGTTAGAGGGAGAGATCGAATCAGCTAGTTGTGTGGAATGGGGATTTGGTAGGAGACGGTGGGAGGCGAAGATGGTTCGGGAAGCATCTTGATAAGGCTTATACTAAGTAAGTAAGCTTATACCCAATACGGCCAAGATGGTGGGACACGTGGTTCTGAATGTTGAAAACACGTAACTCGTACAAATTTGGTTTTGAGTAAATTGCATAAATCGTCCTTAAAGTTTTGCCAAATTGCATGTTTCGTCCTAAATGTTACGAAAATGCAAGGATCGTCCCTGTGAGAAACCTTTGGTGCAAGTATCGTCCCTGTGAGGAAACATTTCGGTAAACCTTTGGTGCAAATATCGTCCCCATATGAACGATATTTGCACCAAAGGTTTCCCCACAGAGACGATTCTTGCACTTTCGTAACATTTTAGATGAAACATGCAATTTGGCCAAACTTTAGGAACGATTTATGCAATTTACTCTTTGGTTTTAGTATATAGGGTAATTGAAAAAAAGCTAAAAGAACGGGCAAAACAACAGCTCAACAGAAAAGAAGCCAGCCTGTGAAACTTTTGTCGCGACTTGTGATGAGGATTAGTAACTATTCCATAATTAGAAAGTCTGAATTTTCAGACATTTACACTTACTTGTTATGGAAATATTTTCTTTTAATCTTGACTATCGATCTTATTTTAGGGAATAATATCTTAAAGTGACATGTGTCACTTCTTAATTAAAAAACTACCTTTATTGTTAAATTGAAATATCATTTTTTTATAATCTAATTTCACCATATTTTTTAAAATTTTGTGCTCTTTAATTCAACATCTATTTTTATATAGTTTTATAAATTTTTAGTTTTTTTTTTCATTTTTAGTGGGTTTATTTTATTTTGATTCAATTTTTTTACAACTTTAACCTTAATTTGAATACAAACATAATGGGTAAGAGTGTAACATTTGTTCGCCATAAAAATAATTATCGGGTACCCGTTACCGCATTGCGCGGGTACTAAACGAAAATCACAAAGATAAAATGGGCCAAATGGGGGTAGCTGAGCTGGTTTCGAAAGATAAAGTTAGGGCTTAAGCCCTTGTAAAACCTTGCGTTCTTCATACACTGAATTATCTCATTTCATCGCCAGCTCACTTCCGTACTCCTCCCTACCTCACCAGGTAAAGTTTGCTTCATTTTGTTACTTTCAGGTAAAGTTGAGCTATTCCACTTTCAAATACAGTATAATAAGCTAATCCAAACACCCCCCTAAATTTATGGCATGTATTTGCATAAAAATGTTTATCAGTTGTGTAGTTATAAATTCTAATCACAATGCAAGTGACTGGCCCATATAATCACAAAGCGTTTGCGGGTTCAAGTCTCATAAGAGACATATGTGAGTGGGGTGTTTGTTTTGGCTTATATGTTATGGCTTATTGGTTTTGGGCTTATGTTTCATAAGCTCACATTTTGTTGCTTATTTTGAAACTTTTCGGCTTATATGAGCTTGTTATGACATAATAAGCTTATATAAGCCGAAAAGTTTCAAAATAAGCCACGAAAAGCGAGCTCATGAAACATATGCCCAAAACAAAATAAGCGATAAGTAGGCTGTATAAGTCGAAACAAACAAATTGAAATCAGTTTGATTGTAATTAGATGAGTCCTATTTACTTGAATATGAATATAGAATGTGCGAGTACGTCATTTTGTTTTAGTTTGTAAAAAAATACGTTGATTAGTTTATGTGCTAGCGTTTCAGCAACTGTTGCTAATGTTCGTATACTCTTTGCAGAGAGCAGCATAACTTATAACAGCTACTACTATATATATTATAAATAGAATAAAGCATCATGAGCATTACTACTGTTGGAGCAAGTTTAGACATTTCTCATTATGCCGTCAGACCCACTTGTCAGAAACCAGATAGCTCCTCCATTTTTGCAAGCACGTGCAAGGTTTGTAACTTGTCTACCAGACATACAACATTATCACTCGCTTCAAAGAAACTAGACAGAAGAGTTTCTAAACGTGAAATTGCATGCTTGGTTACTACAAACAATGAGACAAATACCGAGGAGGGACTTACGTACAAGGAGGCTGGTGTTGACATAGACGCTGGATCAGAACTTGTACGAAGGATTGCTAAGATGGCACCCGGTATCGGAGGCTTTGGTGGACTATTTCCCCTTGGTAAGGATTTATTAACATTGACAATATTTGCTTCTTTGCGTACCTGATATATTGCTTTGACTTTATGAGTAATGCTTTTCTTCTTGTTATGAGCACAGGGGATTCATATCTAGTAGCGGGTACAGATGGTGTGGGAACAAAACTTAAGCTGGCATTTGAGACAGGAATTCATGATACCATCGGTATTGATCTGGTATGGTTTTGCATATATTCTTAATTTATTCAATATTTCGTATGTATTGTAAGGGCTAACAAAAGTTCATTTACAGGTTGCTATGAGTGTTAATGACATTATTACCTCAGGAGCAAAGCCTTTATTCTTTCTTGATTACTATGCGACAAGCCATCTTGATGTGGATCTTGCTGAAAAGGTGCACGCCTTGGTTCTTTCTCAAACATGCTACAGTTAGAACTGTTTTTGTGGTGGTCGAGCTAATTTGGAATTCTTCAGGTTATAAAAGGAATCGTTGATGGTTGCAAACAATCCGACTGTGCTCTTCTTGGGGGAGAGGTAATCTCGTTAGACATTGAGTTTCTTTAATGATTTTGCGGGAGTGAATCTTATCTGTGCTTTGATTTGTTGGGTTGGGCAATGGTCAAAACGGATTTTTTTTTGGCAAGTGGTATGTGTGTTCCCCACCAACCTAGAGATTGTGGGTTCAAGCCTCGCTGGTGGCGTTTGTGAGATATATATTGTGAGATAGGTGGTATAGGGTGTGAAAAAATTGCCGTTCCAAAAAAAATAAAAAATTTAACTAATAGAAGTATATGGTAAAACTTGACTGTGCTTCCTTTAGACATAGTTTGGCAACTTTACCTCAGGACGCAATGCTTAGGATCTTTTGTTTTTTGCTTTCAGACAGCGGAGATGCCAGATTTTTATGCCAATGGTGAATACGATCTTAGTGGGTTTGCAGTTGGTGTTGTGAAGAAAGATTCAGTTATAAATGGAAAGAACATCTCGGTTGGAGATGTACTCATTGGCCTGCCATCTAGTGGAGTTCACTCAAATGGTTTCTCTCTCGTTCGAAGGTTCACCAATTTACAAATCTTAAATCTTACTTCCTTTACATGATCTAAAGTAACAGGTGTTAAATAACAGATCAAAACGGGTTAAGGTCGCTGATCCATAACACTTTCTGTCCAACTTTTTATAGTCTTTTATGAATGACTAGTGTGCCAAATGTGATAACGGAATGTTAATCTATTTTTTTTGGGTAAAATGATTTAGGAGTTTATGAATCAAAACTCACTCTGGGGACTTTTTACATAAAATGAAAAAAACTAAACCTGATTCGACCCATTTATAAGTAAAGTGTCACCTTTAATCTAAAAGGCATTTTATTCGGTAGTCTTTTCCCCCTCATATATGGTGTCCACTTATGTTTTAGGGTGCTAGCTAGAAGCGGACTTTCATTGAAGGACCAGCTCCCTGGCGAATTCGTTACATTAGCCGAAGCTTTAATGGCACCAACTGTAATCTATGTTAAACAGGTCATCCATTTCTCTTGTTCTAATATCTTTGTTTCCAATTATCATTCTTTCCCTCACTTTTTGAACATGTGAATGTAGGTTCTCGACATTATCAGCAAGGGAGGCATAAAAGGAATTGCCCACATAACGGGTGGCGGTTTCACTGATAACATCCCTCGTGTTTTTCCCAAAGGCCTGGGCGCTCTTGTTTATAATAACTCTTGGCCGGTTCCTCCTGTTTTTAAATGGATCCAAAAGGTATATCTGCATAACCTCACCAACTTCTTTAATTGTAGAGCAACCAAAATAATCAATATATGTTGAGGTGGCAAGATGGATGGGTCGGGCGGGCTGACCCAAAACATTTTTGTACGTAACGTTGACATCTTTTTATTCAAGCTCACATATTTAGATAAAATCCGTGTCCAACACGGATACATGATTACAAAGTTTTATATCGTTTCAAAGATAATTTTAATTTATAATTTGGGTGATTGATGAGGTTTTTGTGCATCAAAACTACACTTTGGGGCTTTGGGCGACTTTTGTCACCGTCGACCCCTTTGGGTCTTCTTATTCAAGCTCACATATTCTGATTTTATTTCCGTTGACCATTTGAGATGAAACATAATCAACCATTTAGATTAGTCGATTAGAAAAGCTAGTACACTATTCTTGCAATATTGTTATAGTGTCTTTTTGCCCACATAGATGGTTCAAATAGTTGATCACTCATTGTACATTGCTCCAAATTTCAATCCTTTTTCAGGCTGGAAACATTGAAGAAGCTGAAATGATGCGGACATTTAATATGGGAATCGGGATGGTTCTGGTTACTAACAAAGAGGCTGCTGAAAGGATACTCAGTGAAGGCGAGACAGCATACCGCATTGGTGAAGTCATAAGTGGTGATGGTGTGACTTATCAATAACATGTGTTTTATGAGTTGTTCATCATGATCCTCCTTTGAGGTACGTGATTTACTAACAAAAACTTGTAGTGTTGCTTGTATGGTTGTTTTAGCTTGAAGTTTTAAATTTTGAAGACAGAAAATAAGTGTTTTTGAGAAAATTTTGTGGCTTAGGGTTGTATATGGTTGTCTATTAAAGCTGTATCAAACCAAATCATTGTATCTGCATATGTGAGATAATTGGAATCAGCTACCATCCACCGCGCCTTGTGTACATGAATCTGTGTGCTCTCTTATGGACAGGTTATTTGAATGATGTTGATTTGGATTAGATGTGTCATTTAAACAAAAATAGTCCATGCTGGTATTTTTAATTTCCACGCTTTACAGATTGTGCTCTTTGATTACGTCTAAGCCTAAGTCCAAGGTAGCCAACAAGGAAATAAAGACGATGTCCTTTTCTTGCTCTTATTAAACTAGAACACCACGAATTATTCAAATATGGCATGCATCTCAGTATTATAACTTAAACACTGGTTCTCCTATCGTCATCTGTGGCAAGTGGTGATACTTTTTGTTTTGAAATCTCAGTTATGATTGCTTTAGAGTTTCAAATCACAAATTGTAATATTTTGATCATATAGTAAAGAGATCCACGACATCGGCCAAATATGTCAAATCACAATCTACGGTAATACATACGGCTCAAGTGGTTTATTCAGTTTCGGTCAATTCGTTCCTACACCTAATCTTAATGTTCTTGCACACGACACGACTTCGTAACCCTTTTTGTTTGTTAATAAAATACTACCCATATGGACTCTTAATAGTATTTGCAGCATACTATAAGAACAACCAAACACAGTAATACACAGTTTAAATATTAATATATTGCATACAAACTAGTTTTACAACTACTCCAAGATGTAAAAAGTTGATAGTGACTAAACATGTGGTAATTAGTTTAAACTTTTTAAGAAAGTGTAGATAAGTGCTAATCTTTGTCTGCAGGTTTTCTTTAATAGTTTTTTTGTTTGCCATTAACAATAAAAAAAATGTTAACATGACTATGTAAAAATATTTTTTGGACACATTTGATGACGTTCTACTTTGGCTATGTTTGGCGACACGTAGTAGTAGCATCTTTTTGGACACGTTTGATGACGTTCTACTTAGGCTATGTTTGGCGACATGTAGTAATAGCAATAAGCAGTAGCTGTTTGTTTAAAAAACGTGTTTGGTAACGTAGTTGTAGCTGTAATTATAAAATGTAAAATTACTAAAAGGACATGTACACATTAAAATAAAAAAACTGATTAAGAGAATAAACAATGTTAGTAGCCTCGTCAAAGTTTATTAGTTTGCTTATCACTATTTCATTGCATGGTAGTATCTTTCAAATGTGATGGGGGTGCTTGTCAAGCAAAAAAGCTTATCTACCTGCCCAAGATATGACAAGAGAGTTGGATACCCATCAAGAACCTCTTAATCATCTACAGGTCCTAAAGATTTATGAACGTTATTTTTAAGGGTATATGGGTAATTTCATAAACAAAATGGTTCTATAACGCTTGTTCAACAAACATTTCAAATGGAAGCAGATCCACAATATGTTAATTCTTGTTGCTTTGTTGCCAAACAAGCTTTTGAACCAAACTGCTTACCGCTTGTCGCTCCTAAGCTCTTCTAAATGCTTGTTGCCAAACATGACCTTATAAGGGAATGCTAAACGCCTCATAATGTTTAACATGTTGAGAAATGCATTAAGTCAGTCATTGTATGTAGGACCAAAAATCAAACATCAAACCAATCGCACCCCCTAAAACGACTTGATATTTTTTTACACGAGAAAGTTACCGACCTAATCTTTATTACTTTTCAAATAACTTTTTTTATATTATAGTAAGATTATGGAAGCATTTTTAAGTTATAGTAAACTCAAATATTTTTCCGTCGATAGGTGGCACGACCTCCAACGAGCCACGTATCTTATACAAAATAAACAGACGACCAAATCCCGTGAAAACTTTCTGAGGTGCATGGCGGGTGGCTGAGACCAGTTGGGGCCTCTAGGCATGGCCACGAACCGTGAGGCTTAGCCGCCGGCCATGGGGAGTTCACAAAACACAACCATAATAACAATTTTTTTTTGTTTGGTCATATGGATGACCGAACGACGTTCAAAATGTGGTCTTAGCATGCTCAAGGAGAAGAAGTATGGTAAGTTTGACGTATTGTGAGGCGTGGTGCATCACTCTATTACGTTTAGTATCGTATCATGGCTATTCTCAATTTCTTTTAACCATCTCACGATGGCCATCCAACCAGACTTGAATAGTTAGTTACTACTCATTCTGTCTTAAATTTATTGTCCTTTATTGACTTTTCAAGTATTTTTCTTCTAACTTTCACCTTAAATATTTTTGTTTGTTTTATATAATACTTAATGAAAATAGTTATGATTTTCATCAAGTATTATATAACACAAACAAAAATATTTAAGATCAAAGTTAAAAGAAAAAGACTTAAAAAGTTAATAGGGGACAATAATTTTAGAACAGACGGAGTAGTATTATAGAAATTTCAAAACATATTACCACTAATTCAATTAGAAGAATGTTCAATTGTTGACATTCTTTTCTTTGAAGAGTGATAATCAACGGTTTCAACGTATATAGCCAGCTTATGACTTATTTTGTTTTTGACTTTATGTTTCATAAGCTCACTTTTTGTGACTCATTTAAAAAAAATCGGCTTATATAAGTATAAAATGATATAATAAACTTATACAAAGTCAAAAAGTTACAAAATAAGTCACAAAAAGTGAGCTAGTGAGCTTAGGAAACATAAGCTCAAAACCAAATAAACCACAAGCGGAATATAAAAGCCGAAACAAACACCTCAACCAAACTCAAAGAGTCATACATAAATCAACAAATAACAAATAACAAATTAACTTCCAAGACAAACTATGATTAACAAATTTAACTTCCAAGAAACTATTACTTGCACATAATGAAAGTCAATGATCTAGAATCATAATTTATAAGTATGCATATGCAGCCAACTCATTTAGACAAAATCACACCTATTCATTCAAATTTATATATTTAAGAACCTTCTTCAATTCAAATCCCCCAAATTTGAATACTACTAGAACAAGTCTCCTTAAATAAATAAAAACCTCACCTTTAAACCCCAAAAACTTAATAATCACACTTCAAATGTGTAAAACATTTTTATAAAAAAATGCCATCAGTTTCCGTTAAACTCTACAGCTTAATCCACAAATACCTCTTAAAACGACAACTCCAAACACTAATCACCCAACACCAAAACGACACCGTTTCAAACAAAAACCAATACGGCGTCGTTTCACGCCCTGACCAAACCACCGCCCCTCCCAACCCCTCTTTTTCCGACACCAACACCGTCGTCACTAAAGACATCCACATCAACCCGCTCACCTCACTCTCCCTCCGCATCTTCCTCCCCAACACCGTCGCCGGAGTCAACCACCACGACGGAGTTTACGGTGGATACTCGCCGGAGATTGATGGGAAAAAGTTGTTGCCGGTGGTGGTGCAGTTTCACGGCGGGGGGTTTGTGACGGGGAGTAATGCGTCGGTGGAGAATGATGTGTTTTGTAGGAGGGTGAGTGGGATGTGTGAGGCGGTGGTGGTTGCGGTTGGGTGTCGGTTAGCGCCCGAGAAGCGTTATCCGTCTGCGTTTGAGGATGGGGTTGAGGTTATGTATTGGTTGAAGAAGCAAGCTAATTTGATGGAGTGGAGACGGAGCGGGGGCGGGAAAGGGAGGAGGGAGATTGTCGAGGGGTTTGGGTCCGAGATGGTCGAGCCGTGGATTGCCGCTCATGCTGATTTGTCTAGGTATTGGATTCTCGACATTTTGTGTTTTTTAGTTTTGTGTTATGATATGTGATCGTGATTCTATAACTTGCGCGTGAATTGAATGATAATTGGTTAGATACGGTGATGAAATGTGTTAAAAAAATTACTTATTGAGCGTTATGCATTTAAGAGCCATGATTTAACTCTCTTTAGGTTAGGCCATGTAGACTCGCCCTCTCCGGGTAACCTGAACTAGGAAAATATCATCTGCTTTTGGAAAAACTCACCTTCATGCCCTTCAAGTTTATGGGCAAATGTCTAATGATTACTTATTGGACCATGAACTAGAAACATAACTTGGAGGTGTTTGATTAGTTAATTTGGAATCGAGATATGTATTTTAGGTTTCTCAAACATATGAAACTAGTTGTTGATCCGTATTCTAGTGTAAATAATGTGGTCTAAATGGTTTGCAGACTCTTACGTTTGAGGTGTTGCTAAAGTTTTATCAAGTTTGTATATGTTTAGGCTACTCACTCTTACTATTCAAAAAACTTGTCAGAATTAGTGATGTCACACACTCACACATGCCGGAAATGAAAAAAAGAGAACATCAAGTTTATGTAATTCAGTAAATTGCTCTCATTAACATATTTTGTCAGGATGCTATTACGTGATTCGCGAGTTTGAACTAATGAATGAGATAGCAGAGCCCTTTTTATAGAACAAAATGTAATACATGCGTATATCTCCCTATATGGTAGAATTATGTTTAATGTTTTTAACGTCTATGTTCATTAACAGGTGTGTCCTCCTTGGGGTAAGCTCTGGAGCAAATATTGCAAATTACGTCACACAAAAGTGTGTTGAAGCCGGGAAACTCTTGGACCCTATAAGAGTAGTGGCACAAGTTCTTATGTACCCTTTCTTCATAGGAAGCACTCCCACAAAATCCGAGATCAAACTGGCTAACTCTTACCTATACGACAAAACCATGGCCATTTTAGCTTGGAAACTTTTCTTACCAGAAGACCAATTCAATCTGGACCATCCAGCAGCCAACCCACTCATATCTGCTAAAAGAGTACCCCTAAAACAAATGCCCCCCACGTTAACAATAGTAGCCGAGCATGATTGGATGCGGGACCGCGCCATTGCATACTCGCAGGAGCTTCGGAAAGTTAATGTAGACGCCCCGGTGTATGATTACAAAGACGCTGTTCATGAATTTGCAACTTCTGAGATGTTTCTCAATACACCAAAAGCGCAGGCATGTGCAGAAGATATTGCAATTTGGGTAAAGAAATATATATCACTAAGAGGCCTTGAGTTCTCTTACTGAAAAAGGGTTCAATTGGAAATTCAAAAGTTGCAGACCCGAATCTTGAGTTCATTATGCGCGCAGGTCTGATGGCTCTGCTGAATCTTTCTTCAAGGTACATAATCGAGAAAGTATTTGATTGGTGACATTGTTATTGAGTAGAATAAGATGTGGTCAGTGTACTATAAAGGTTACCTATTGTGGCCAACGCAGTACGGTCAAATCAGTAAACTTGGTAATGGATGGTCGGAAATCATTTTACTCAATGGTACAAGAGCCCAACGAATATCTTTGTATGTATGTGTAATGAGTAGCACTTTTAAACCTTGCCTTATAGGTTGCGAACAAAATTTTGTTGATTCTTTTGTTCCTTTATTGTTAATATTGTAGCGATAGTGCATAGTAATATTCATGTAGGCCGCGAACAAAATTTTATTGATCCTCTTGTCCAAATGTTTATGTAAATCTGGAGTTTTTGCTATGCTTTTGAGTTCACTTGTTTGTTTATTATGCATTTGCGATATTCATTACAATCTTCACGCTACTCTTGCTATGTTTTCTTTGTTGGAAACCATATATGAGGATCAGTTTTCAGAAATGATAAACCATGTTTTCATACGTGTACTGTGTACAAATGGTTGAATTGAATTAATATTTGACTAGTTTGTGTAACCAGATATTTGAAATGCACGTTTGGATAATCCTAATTAGTAATTACTTCCCATTTAACGTAATTAGAGTCCGGGTAATTCGGATCCTGTTGTCTAGAATTTGGTTCGTGTCGCGGGTTGGTTGAACCATTTTCATGGTAGTGGTAAGGTGGCCAAAGGTCTCACAAGAGACCCAGGTTTAAACCTCGTTGGATGGGCAACTTGGGATGACCAGAGAAGAGTTTGGAAAAGGCCACGAGGGTACCGGTTAGGCCACATACACGAGAGAAAAATGTTTGACTTTCCCCGGAGAGCCTCTACTGCGATCGTATTCTGGTAATTGTTAAAACCTGACTAGTCTAATTGTCTAAACTTATCCCTCCTAATATGCTGATGAAAGTTGAAGCTATAAAACCAATATCCGAGTTTAAAAAGATAGGTGGAACAGCTCTACTTGCCACATACAGTGACAGGTGAATCTTGGTGTGTTTGTTAATAACGCGTTTTGCTTTGACTTTGTAAAGTCATGATGAGGCTCCTCTTAAAAGTTGAACAATAAAAACATATGCTTATTTAATTGACTAGCAAGTGTTCAACAAAGGTTTTGAAAATTATTATAGCATACCACTCTTGCAAGATCCAAGAATCCGCAAAGGATGTTTTATGGAGTAGTAACTTTTAATCTTTTGAAAATATACTTTTAACATTTTCTAAAACACATATAATTTGGTCTTGGGTCATTCACAAGAAAACAAATGTTTCATTGTTTTTTAAAGGTCCACACTCATGTCCTATCTTCACCAATCATCATGACATGGATGGACAGAGGCTTTTTTCACCTCTCAAAATTCCACATTTAGTGCTACAAAAGCATATCCTGATTTAGAATATAAAGTTATATCTTGCTAATCATAACTTGTATCAATATGAATGTGCACATTAGAGCAAGGGGGCAGTAACGCAACCCTTGCTCGTTGGTCTGATGTGGCCAGCGTTAGGGTGCGTTACTGCACCATGTCCCTTCGTTGGTGTTGCCTCGTTGACCAACGAGCGTTTTGGGGTAAGTTAGGTTGGTTTAAGCGTTGGTCGACCAACGAGCGTTTTGGGGTAAGTTAGGTTGGTTTAAGCGTTGGTCGACCAACGAGCGTTTTGGTGTTGCCTCGTTGACCCGCTCGTTGGTTAACCAACGAGCGTGGGTCCCAAAACCGTAAGTTAGTGCAAGTTACTGTTGCGGCTGTTTTGGGGTAAGTTAGGTTGGTTTAAGTTAAGTGGAAAAAAGCTAACGTGAAGTCAGGTGGCAGTAACTTGCAAATTAGTGTACCCCTTGCTCTTATCATCCACACAAAGAATTAGTCTTTTTTTGCTCAACAAAGTATTTGTTTTGACAAAAATTCAGAACAATGTGAGATGAAAGTTCTCACTTTAATTTAGAGATAGATTTAGATGGGACCAATAATCTAGCCAAATGTCGAAACATGTGAAGGTGGGGGCATCAAATGCATCTGCTTTTTGCTAACTCAGTAACAAAAGCTTAAAGAGAGTTTGGTCCAAAGTGACAAAGAAAAAGATTTTTTATGTAATCAAAAAGCAAAAGCTAAATTAAAGCTTGGCAAAGTGTGAGATAAGATTTAAATGGTGTACCTTTTGTTTCTGCTTTTTCTTGCTTTAATTATTCCTTTACCCGTGTAAGATTTCACTACTTAAAACATAAATCAACAAGGCTGGATTTGCGGAAATTATTGGTTAAAATGGCTGGCTACCGGTATATGTGTTCGTCACGAGAACTCCTTGAAAGTTCTATGCAAAGTCGCAAACCATGGGTATCAAACTAATAACAACACATATGTAGTTTTCTACATATGTTACCACAAATATAACACCAGATTAATATTATTGCACGATAAGGCATTCAGAATGCCGTAATGGATTTAATCAATTCAAAACTTACTAATTATCAGCTAATCAAAATGGGGAAGGGAAATTTAATCAGAGGGACTTGATGAAGCTAAAATTTTATGTGCTACTGATGAGTAAATAGTTGAATGGAACAAAGGTATCTGAAACAGTTGTATATTCAACATCACACAAAGGACATTACATAGTCAAAAGTTTTTGGTTAAAAGATATGATCAAAAGCAAAAAGTTACATTTTGGCATTTCATTTTCTAGATATTGAGCTTTACTAAAGAACTATGGTAAAAATACAGTTAGGAACACAAGAGTATTTTGTTTTACTTTTAACTGAATACAGATAAACGTTGATAGTCTTTCACTTTTCTATACAAATATCGATCACAATGGCCTCAAATCTACTGTTTTCAGAGTCAGGAAACTGTAATCAATAGGGTGGTATTTTTGGAAAATTACCTATTAAAACACATAGAAACTATAAGATTAAATGTGCTGCTTTGGTTGTGTTCAAAAAAAAAAAGTGCTGCTTTGGTCAACTTTAATTTAGCGGCGAAGTCCAGCAAGTTGCTATTTTTTGGTTATTGACGAAGATATTGTCTCACTTGACGAAGAACAAAATAGAAACTGGCTAAAAACATGTAGTCATGATAATTTAAATAGTTATGGTAAGTTTGTAACAACTTCAAGCAGACAGTTTGTGCATGTTATGGACCTGGTCAAAGCTAGCAACAGAAACAGTACAGTAGGGCTCATGTATTATGTCTCCACCAACCACCATTGATTATGCATTCAATGGCATTTATCATGTACATTTTAATCATCATGCATAAGAAAATACAAAATAGGGAGAACAAGTAGTCTTTTTTATCAACTCATATACTAAGATAGTGAAAGAGCTAAATCTAGAGCTTATATATTTCAGATCAGTAAAAAAGATTCAGTACATTTGAGCTGAAAAGTGCTATTTTGAATTATTAAAATCAAAAGTAACAATATGTAGATCATAACAGTGAGATGTTTTTCACCTTTATTTGAATGAGCTGGTGTCATATCCTCATATTCTTAACCAAAGCAAGAAAAGTTGAACTCCAAAAAGAACCTAAGATTCTGTCCATAAGAAAAAGCAAGAAAAAAAAAGAGACAAATGTGAATGAACATGACACAAACTTATCAATCAAAAAAGTTGATTGCAAGTGGAAGTTAGACTAACTAATAATTCACTGATATGCTTCTGCTGCTATTATTTGCGCACAAAGTTTAACTCTTTAGCACTTGTTCATCAAAGCCTTCATGGGTTTAAATCTTCATATATTTTTACTATTTCTTAGCTGCTCAGTTTCATCTCTTTTGTCTCAAGTTACAGGTATGCTAAAGATCTTTATTAGTACACTTTATTTCAAGATTCTTGTTTTTACTATTTAAACGTCTGTTTAAGACCATATAATTCATTGGTTTGAATGGAAATAGCTCATTTAGTTCAAAAGTTTAAACTTTATGTGATTCTATATGATGTAATTGTTGCTTGTTTGAAAACACTGCAGAGTTTGTAAGTATAGACTGCGGAGGAACAAGTAATAGTACTGACAAGAAAACCGGGTTACCATGGGTTTCGGATTCTGGGATTATTGGCCGTGGAACGTCTGTGGAGATTGAGAACTCGAACGGGACCTCAGTTCAATATCAAAGGCGTAGAGATTTCCCCATAGACAACAAGAAGTATTGCTATACTTTAAATACAACAGAAAGAAGGCGATATATAATCCGTGCCACCTTTTTGTATGGTAGTTCTGAAAGTGAAAATGCATACCCAAAATTTCAGTTATATTTGGATGCAACTAAATGGGCAACTGTTAGTGTGTTGGATGCATCTACGGTTTATATTAAAGAGATGATTATCAGAGCACCTTCGAGTTCGATTGATGTGTGTTTGTGTTGTGCCACTACGGGTTCTCCTTTCATATCAACACTTGAGCTCAGGCCGTTAAATCTTTCTATGTATGCTACTGATTTTGAGGATGATTTTTACTTAAAAGTAGCAGCTAGAGTTAATTTTGGAGCTGCAAGCACAGACGCCATAAGGTATATTTCTATCAATCTTCGTATATGACAAGTATACATATCATAAACATATGAATGAGTCGATTTGGGCTGTATCCCAAATGGTCAAATCAAAAGTTTTAGATAAAATGGGAACGGGTCAGATGGGTTAGAAAGTTAACATAATTCTGTATTTACTTGTTTAGTGCAAACAACTTCCTAAATCATTTTCTTTTAAAGATTTAGATTATTAGTGTAATTTGTTTCATAATAATAGTAACACATTCAAGTTTTTCTGAAGACTGAAAAAAATTGTTAGCAGGTCAACCCAACCAACCCAACCCATTTATGTCTGTACTAAAAGTGACCCATTCCGACAACACACAAAATACTTTTTTTTCTAATACTATGTTTCCAGTATAGAGTGATCTGTTTTCGCATAAATGCCGATTTTGAACCGGTTTGACATTTTATAACAGGTACCCTGATGATCCATATGACCGAATATGGGATTCAGATCTTGCAAAACGGCAGAATTTTCTAGTTGGAGCGGCATCGGGAACACAGAGGATTAATACAACAAAGGACATAAACACAAACACAAGAGAATACCCACCTGTGAAAGTCATGCAAACTGCAGTTGTAGGCACTCAAGGGACTCTTAGCTACAGATTAAACTTAGAGGATTTCCCGGCTAATGCTCGAGCTTATGCATACTTTGCAGAAATTAAGGATTTACCAGAAAACGAAACTCGAAAGTTCACAATAAAGGAGCCATACATACCTGACTATAGTAACGCTGTAGTGAATATTCAAGAAAACGCTAATGGAAGCTACACATTATATGAGCCTAGTTACATGAATGTGACATTATCTTTTGTTTTTTCATTTTCTTTCCAAAAGACACCAGATTCTACCCAAGGACCGCTTCTGAATGCTATTGAAATCAGTAAATATGTACCTATTTCTTCAAAGACCGATAAAAAGGATGGTACATCCACTGCACTTTTCAGTAATAAGTGAAACTAACGAGAAAATGCATACAATCTAATCTATTTCAATTTCATCCATTGAAGTGAATGTTCTGGGAGAATTTCGGTCAATGCTTGCCAACGAGGATCGAATCGAAGAAGGAGATCCATGTGTTCCTGCTCAGTGGGAATGGGTGACTTGTAGCCTAAATAGTCCTCCCAGAATCTCCAAAATGTGAGTTTAGATATCAGAAAAATATCACATCACATCTACGATTTATACTAATATGCTAGAACAGCGTATTGTCAGGTTCCAATTTGGAAGGTGAGATTCCATCAGGAATCAAAGACTTGCAAGATCTGACTGAGCTGTAAGTATTAGTGAACTTGAATTCAATATAAAGTCAATTTGATTCTTTATAACATGATTACTGGTTTATTTCTATCAGGTGGTTAAATGGGAACTCCCTCAATGGGACTATCCCTGATATGAGTAATCTTGATAAATTGACAATTATGTAAGTTTTCGTCTTTCTAAGATATGGTACATTTTAGTAATCGATAGTATTTGCTGACCACATGTGTTCTTGGTTGAATCGCAGACATCTAGAGGATAACAAGCTGACTGGTCCTTTACCATCTTACTTTGGTAGTTTGCCAAACTTAAAAGAACTGTATGTGGTGATATTTACATTTTAAAATGTTTATTAAAGCTTACACTCTTTAGTTGGTTCAGAACGACGTAGGAGTTACGATAATATTATGAACTTTGTCGCAACTCTAACAAATCCTCATGCAGGCATATACAGAAAAACTCTCTATCTGGGGACATTCCTCCAGCACTGTTAACCGGAAAAATATACTTTAAGTAAGTATGTTTGTTTCTCAAAATGCATAGATCTTCATATGGGTAGATACACTTATTTGCCAACCTTCTTTACATTCTTTATATAGCATGTTCAATATGATTACAGAAACTATATCCACAGTTGTAATTTCATTTATAATAAAGCGATTTAGGAGAACATAACACAGATCGACCCGTTTCCTTTTTAACTAGTATTTTCTTATTTAGCCCATTTGCCCATTTGACCCGTCAGAGATAAAAACATATGGTATATCTGCATCACCTGTAGTTCCAAAAAGCACATTTTCTAAACTTCAATAAGGTTTTCTACTGCAGCTATGAAGGTAATCATGGTCTACGCAAGCCTGGGAAGAAAAAGTCACATTTCAAACTGATATTTGGAATTTCAGTTGGAATTCTTGCCGTCCTGTTTATTTTGTTCTTAGGAAGCTTGTTACTACTACGTTATTTTAGGAAAAAGCCACCAACTCAAAGAACTGATGATAAAGGTAAGTAATCTTACAACCTATGTCCTGTCGATTCATCCCTTTATTGTACTGTTTATCTGATCTAGCAAATGACAAATTAATCATTACTGCAGGAGCAGTTTCATCGCGCAAGAGCATTATAGGATCAACTCGCTACTCAGTGGCACGAGGTGGAAGTTTAATGGATGAAGGAGTATCGTACTATTTCACACTTGCGGAAGTAGAAGCAGCTACTAGTGGATTCTCAAAGAAGATTGGTAAAGGAAGTTTTGGACCTGTATATTATGGAAAAATGAAAGATGGGAAGGAAGTTGCAGTTAAAATGATGGCTGATTCAACCAGTCACGGAGCCCATCAATTTGCTACCGAGGTAGAAATTGCAAAAACAAATATAAAAAAAAAACTTTTCAAACGTTATGACTTATAAGTTACAATTATCTGAAACAATTAGTAACTTAGAAGTATCTATTGATAACAGGTAGCTCTCTTGTCAAGAATTCATCATAGAAATTTAGTACCTTTAATAGGTTACTGTGAAGAGGAACATCATCGTATGCTGGTTTATGAGTACATGCACAATGGAACTTTGCGAGATCACATACATGGTATGTCAACTAAACCGCTACTTTCACTTTTCCTATGTGGTCAGATAATTTATGAGTCAAACATGCAAACAGATAAGGTCAACAAAAAGCATGTGGACTGGCAAGCTCGTCTCCGCATTGCAGAAGATTCAGCTAAAGGTCTTGAGTATTTGCACACTGGATGCAACCCAAGTATCATCCACCGGGACATAAAAACTAGTAATATTCTTTTGGATATTAATATGAGAGCAAAAGTGTCAGATTTTGGACTTTCAAGGCAAACTGAAGAAGACCTGACTCACATATCAAGTGTAGCACGAGGAACCGTTGGCTACCTTGACCCTGAGTAAGTTACACACACGCAAAGTTTTATAGTAGCTAATGATACTACTTAACCTTAACATAACCAAGTGCTCACTGACCAGGTACTACGCTAACCAACAGCTAACTGAGAAAAGTGATGTCTATAGTTTTGGGGTTGTTCTCTTAGAACTTATTTCGGGAAGAAAGCCTGTATCTCCAGACGAGTATGGGGCTGATTGGAGCATTGTTCATTGGGTAAGTTTTTTCTTTATAGTTTTATTTAATCAATGAAAATTTACTGATATTCTTTCCTTTTTTGCAGGCAAGGTCTTTGATTCGTAAAGGCGACGTGGTGAGCATAATAGATCCTACACTAGCACAAGAGGTAAAGATCGAGTCCATATGGAGAATAGCAGAAGTAGCAATACAATGTGTAGAACAACACGGATATACGAGGCCAAGGATGCAAGAAATCATATTAGCCATACAAGATGCAATCAAGATCGAAAAAGGGAATGATGGCAAGATAACCTCAGAAAGTTCAAGAGGACAATCGTCCCGGAAAACATTACTAACTACGTTTCTAGACATGGATAGCCCAGACCTTTCTAATGATTGCTTGATCCCTTCTGCTAGATAATAGACTGTGTTTGAAGAAACTCATACATTAATCACTTGTGTTTCTTTTTTTCTTTTTTTTGTGAAAACAGCGATGAATTGTATGTATCTACAACTGCGAAAAGCATGATAGTCAAGTGTAAACTTTAACATTATATAATGTTTATCAGAACATTTAACTACGTAACGTTATACAACTTCTGAATATAGTAACGGCCAGATAGACAAGACCAGTAACGTAAGTGTAACATGTCGTGATATGGGAAAGACTTGAAAGCCAACTAGCGTCTGATTTTAATTGTGTCGATTTGGGGTGATAAGGATGCCAATTTATATATGAACACCAAAAAGCTTGTAGCGTAGCGATACTGTGTGGTTCGAGATGCTCTCGACCAATTCCTTGTTTATTTGTATTGTATACGTACACTATATAGCAGTGGCGGTCGCGTAACTAAAAGGTACGAGGACCATTTCACTAATACTAAGGTGGTGTTTGTTTTTTCAGAAATGCCTCTTAACAGCATCTTAATCTGACTCATTCAGACGTGGTTAGACATTTGGGTCATTAAGACTGTTTGTTTTTTTCATGTCATTCAGAGGCAGTAAGAGACAAACACTATTAAGAGCGTTTGTTTTTTTCTGGCCATTAAGAGGCAGTAAGAGGCATAAACCTCTTACTGAACTAGATCTGGAGAGGGTGTCTTAACACCTCTAAATATCTTTTTTTTTTCTTTTTCTACTTTGCTGTTATTTTTTTAATGTTTTCTTTTCATTTCTTTATTTTTTTTCTTGTTTCACTTTTATCTTTTGTATTAAAAGTATTAAATAGAATGATTGTATATGTTTGTTATATAAAGAATGTATAAGATGATATGTGTCAATTTATATTTTGTTCAAATTGAAGAGTACGGTTTCGGACTCATACATCTTAATTCTAACGCGACTCATTTAGTTAATCGTTTTAAAAGTTCAATTTAAACTCTAACACGTTTATTTTTGTCGAATAAACATGAGATTGCATGTTTTTTTAAATACTTTTAACTTTAAACTGATTATATTATAAAATTTGTTTTTTTTATTTAATAGAATTTATTTTTTGTGCGAATGCATTCGTTTTATATTTAAATTTTAAAAACTATTGTTTAATACATCTATACATTTTTACCAAAACAAACAGCTTTTATTTTATTCAGATTCAGACTTCTCAACCACTTATTCAGATTAAGATAGGAATCAGATTCAGACTAGTCTATCGAATATTCAGATTCAGATGTGCGAATCAGATTCAGATTCAGAGCCTCTTAATAAACAAACAGCACCAAACAAAACTTTGAACGTGGTGTATTGCAGAAAAAACCGATTTTTTGTGATATTACATTAATCCATGTGGTTCACTCGACTCCTGATAAATAACGTAAAATAACCTAGGTCCGCACCTGCTATAACATCAAATAACCTCTCTTTCTCAAAAGAGATTACAAATAACAAACTTTCTCAAAATGCTATAACATCAAAGAACCTCTCGCATACTCAAGAGATTTATTAAGTCATAAAGTGCATATATTACACTCTTAAATGTTGGTTGAGCATTAATGCGTAATTGAAAATAGAGTTATGAGGCAATAGTATCATGCATAATTGAAAAGGAAAAAGATTTTTTAGTATACGACACAAACATTGCATATAGCAAATGGTGGAAGGATATGATGAGGCATAAGGCATTGATTTCCATAAAAATAACATTTGCTAAACAATCACGAAATAATTTCATTTAGTGGAGTTACTTTCAAACTCTTACCCATCAAGAGCTAATTAAATACTGTACTTATTATAATTAGAACAAGTTAAAAGATTGAGATGTTGAAACATAACAAACTTTTCCATATCAATGGCTATTACGGTACGTGTAAGTTAGTCACATGTAATGTATTTCATTTTTGTAAGGAAGCTAGAAACTTGACAAGAAGACACCAAGAAGCTTTTGTTATGAATTTATGATCACAGAAATCTAGGAGTGTGTAAACACTTTCAGATTAAAGTATTTCGATGGTTCTGTCGAAATCTCAAATCGGATAAAACTCAGATTTAGAATCGAGAATGTGTATTTTTTAATGTTGTTATGAAAAACCGAACCAGATTGATAATGTATATATGACCAACAAACTGAAAATCGGTTGTAACTGCCATAGCAGTTATTTTAACTACCGAATCAGTTAAATTAAAGGGAAAAATCAAGTCTATAATTCCGAGAATTTTATTTTCAAGTGCGTTTTTTAACATAGCACTTTACACCAAATAAAATTTTTCCTCGACCCCAGCCAGGGGCTCTGCCCCTTGGACCCTGCCAGGAGCTGCCGCCCCTTGGACCCTGCTACCAGGGGCGCTGCCCCCGGACCCCCGTGATTCGGGGCTTCGCCCCCGAATGATAATCATAATAACGTCATACAAGTGTGCACTCCGCACAACCCCGACTTGTTGAGCATTTATCACGATTATACATTGGTCAACTAAGTCAATCCATTACATTTAAATCATATTGATGACACAAAATCACCAACAGCTTTTGTATAGAACACAATATTGCAAAAATCATGAATCGATAGTAGGGTAATCGACCTCTATATAGCTTGTAATAAGTTTGAGCGAGATTAATCGGATTGACATTTTCAATTTTGAGTATTTTCGGCAAGATTTAAAAAAAACAACTTGCAACATATATAAACGGCTATTATAAGTGACTAAAACAAGTTTACGGTGAGTTTAGGGTATTTACGACAAGATTTGCAGGTTTCCGGTAAGTTTGAGCACTGTTAATCGTCTTTGACCACGGTTGACCGATTTACACAAATCGAAAAGGTTTGTGGCCTATTAACGCCTAGACGACGATTAATCGATCTTGTAGACTTTTTTTTACAATACTGATAGAACACTACTTCAACATTATTATTTTAACAGGTATTATAGAAAAAAACAACAATACAAATCGAATCCTTCAGCCTTTAGAAAGAACAAAAAAAATCGAATGCTTCAAACTTATTATTTTTTTTTTTTAGTTTAAAAATGCTGTCAAACTTTAATTTACATGGTATACAAACCCATTACGAAATTAAGTGTTAGACTTTATGACTAATGACAAATTTGCTTAGTTATTTTGCTTATGCTTCTCCTTATTAATATAAGTTATGTACATTATTCGATTAAAATGAAACTCTTTAATTACCCAAAATAAATAAATAAATAACATTAAATATGGTTTTAAGTTTGGTTATTTGGAGTAAGACCGAGTGTAACAAGAGACCGAGCGCATTGAACACAGTTACTTGAGTTTCACCACTTAAATATATTTCATTTATACAGAAATATGCTCTACATAAACAAAATCACAACTCACACAACTCAACTTGTACCCACAAAGCAATCCTTCAAGATTCGGTCGTCCCCAAGACCAAATCCTCCATTTTTAGTGTTGAAGACGTGTGCTAATGAGGACCGTAAAAAGAGCACACAATACCAACAACTGTTGGGCTCAGATGTATCACAATATGAGTTTGATGGGCGCCGCAAGGACACCAAAGCTGGGCTGGTGGGCTTTTGCGCCGTACTCATTAGTTCACGTAGCGGTGTTTTGCAATTTTTTTCTGTTGTATTAGTGTTTTAGTCGGTTATGTGTGGGCTAAACAATGTCATTGTCTCATGACATCATTTTTACTTACGACACCACTTTTATACGAGGAAAGAGTGTTTTATGTGATGTTATCAAATGTTATAAGAAAAAATACTGACGTGACATCATTTTTTCGATGATAGTGAAAGAAGACGCATATCGACAGGAATGGCAATGGGGCGGATTTGGGGCGGGGCGGGGCGGTCATCCTCCATCTCCAAACCCGATTAGCAAACCACGCTTCAAACTCGCTCCGATTCCCAATGAGGATCTTATTGGGGCGCTCCGCTCCATTGGAGCGATATGCTCCCCCAAACCCGCTTCAATCCCCGTTGAGGATATTATCGGGGCGTCTTTACGAGCGCAATGCTCCATTACATACACGTTACTCTTCGTTTATTGTTATTTTTGCGACATATTTACAAATGCGATTACATGCAATAATATGAAGAATCAAGAACCCACTAATAATATATTAATTAGTAGCTTTTATAAGTTTTCAACAAATTAAACATAAATAATAATAACCACACTAAAAAATTAAAACTTATTTTAAAAAATTTGCAAAGATACAAAAGTATAAAAAATTGATAATATTGGTTTTTTTTTACGTAAATAATAACATAATAACATATGAATATAATAAATATATATAGTTTCGGGACGAGGCGGGGATGTTATGCCCATCCCCGCCCCGAACCCAATAAAAATTCACGTTAATGTCTCGAAACCCGCTCCGTAACCCGATAAAACATGTCTCGCCCCGCCTCAAAAACTTGGATTTCAAGTTTCCCAATTAAATTCGGTTTTTTTTTTATTTTTTCCATCCCTACGTATCGTCGATCCCTGTCGGTCCAAAAGAAAAGCAAAAATATAGAATAAGCAAAATCAGGTCGACATAATAATAAGTTTTTTGTTGGTAGATAGATTAGTAGAAAAGACAAGATAATAATAGCTAGAGTAGACCGACGGACATTTGGTCTAATGGTATGGAGGTTTTACCCTCCTAAGCAAGGTCTCATGTTCGAGTCTTGTCTAGGGTGATAGGGGTTTTCTCCCGCGTGTGTAAAGGGAAGGGTGCCATTGCCTTCTGGGCTGGACCCAACCTAATTGTGTAGGCTCGCTACGCCTTCTGGGCTAGAGGCCATGTAGCCACAAATTGTAGTTCCAAAAAAAAATAGCTAGAGTAGATAGAAAAAAGCTGTTGTTGCTTTTTCTTGGTATCATCACAACAAGTGCAACACATAAGCAGTCGGTACACATAAACAACATTAAACAACAAACACATACTCGTAAGTACAGTAATAAGCAAGCAGTGGGTCAACTGTTTCACCTCATTTGTACGACACCGTTTCGAAAGTCTTCCATCTGAGCGGGCAACTCAGCTTAACCCAACAAACACCCACCTTTATTTCCTTGTTGCACCATTTTTTATTTATTTATAATAATTTGAATCGTGTGAAATTGAATCATAATAATAAGGTACACTTACATACAGGTTGAATTAATAGATGATGATGATGATTGTAATTAAATGTGTTTGTTTGTGTGCAGATCTTCGTGTTATGAAAAATGGAAGAAGAAGATAACAATAAGAAGAATGAAATAGAAGAAGAAGAAGAAGAAGAAGAAGAGGAGCAAAGTAGTAGTGGAAGTCCAACAGCTGCAGGATTTGTTCATGTTGATCCCAATAATAATTCTTCCTCTCCTTCTTCAAGTCCTACTAATTCTATTAATCAGGTATATTTTACTTCTTACTATTTTTACTAACTTTTACTATAACAAGATTTTTACTAGAATATTTTGTAATTTCACCTCAAACTGTTATATTTAGCCATTATATAGCCCGCCTTATGGCTTATTTGATTTTCGGCTTTTGTTCCTTTTTGTGGGGCTAATTTTCAAACTTTTTGGCATAAGCCGAAACAAACACCCCCTAATGTACAACAGCAACAATACTCAATCTCGCCGTAGTTGGGTATGATGTAGACACATCATACCCTTACCCCATGGTAAACCCGAAAGTATGCTCTAGACAGGCATTACTAATGTTAGTTATTTTATTTTTACTATTACGGAATAGTTAGTTGGTTAATTAGTGACTCGTATATGGTTGGGCATTGATGTTATTATTATAAGTTTGTTGGTGTTAGTTTATCACTTTGACTTCAAAAGTCAAACTACATATCGAGAGCCTTGTTGTAATGTTCTTTAACCTATCTGATGAGTTTCTGAGGCTTAAATGATTTATAGAATCTGATTAAGGCAGATGGTTGGCATTGTGTTTTAAAAGTGAAATTTTGAGTAATTAGAGTGACATCATTCAAGTTGTGATAATCAAACAAGGTTTTAGTGTTTGACAAGGATTCACGACCCCACCCCTAACTAATCAGAATCTGTTTCAGTTTACCCAAACTCTAGAAACTGATTATATACAACTTGGAAATGCATTAATCAGATTATAACTTTTTTAGTGCAATGCCAAACACAACCTAAGTTTGATAGGGTTTGTTGCGCACTTCATTTATTTATGACGCATTGCTCGCTGTATCCAATGTAGTCTATAGTAAGTTGAACTTGTGACTTATCAGCAAGCTACATTTTGATTGATTTGAGCAGGATGATGGGGTAGTGGTTACAAGAGTAGACGATGTCCAAAACGAAACGAGTGATCTAATGATGACCGAAGATGGGGGAAATGAAGAGTTTGTGGATTGCCCAGACGATTTGGTTTCTTATGATGGGAGGACTGATTTTGATGAGAGTAGTGAAGCAGAAATAGCTCCTGAAGGGAAACAGATATTTGGGGGCGTTACACAAGATATTCGACATATTTTATTAACAAATGAAAGAGAAATCTTGCCGAACCATTATCAGGTTCGCTTATCACCTTATTCCAGTTTAAGTAGTTCTTTAAGTTGGCATTTTCGCCTTATTTATTTATGAGTGGGTCGATTCTAGGTTTATCTCAGACAAGTCAAATAATAAAATCTAGCTAAAAAGGAACGGGGCAAAGTCTTTGCAGCTCAATACAACATGACAGGGCTCATTTTTAACCCCGAACTCGTTTTGCCCCATTACATGACCCACATATCTTTTCTACCTCTATAACTCTATTAGTTTTTGTACCATTACTAAGTTGACTAACTTTTCATTGCAGGAAGAAAGACGTCAGTTGATGACAGATCTGACTAATCTCCGCCATCAGCTGAAGGATCTTATTAAGAAACCTCAACTGATTGATGGAAGTGATGGTGGGCTGTTTACTGGTGAAATCACATCAGCATCACCTTTGCATGAGATAATTAATGAATGCTCTAGCTTTATTGAGCTCGCTTCGAGTGAGCGGTCAGAAAAAGAAGGCACAATTAGAGACCTTTCTGCCACTCTAGATACAAAAGATAGAGAAATTAACGACCTTAATGTGAAGGTCGTCGAATTGTCCTCTGTTGAGACAATTGCAGACAGGATTAGATCTATTTTTGCAACTGTCTTCGGTGAGGAAGAATTCCCGGCTACATCTGTTAGCGATAAACTATCTCATCTTGAAAAAAATACCTCCATTATAATTGAGTATTACAATCGCTTCCTTTTAGAAGCTCAAATGCTAAACCAGTGTTTAACCGAGGTTAAGTCAGATTACCAAATTGAAGCTGACTTGGGAAAAGTTTTCTTTATCGTACGAGAGGAATTGGTTTCACTGAAAAGGAAAGAATATGAGTTGGCCCATAAAAGTAGCTTATTGGAAGTTGAATACGGGAAGCTGATGGAACAGCTTGGCAAAAGTAGAGAAACAATTGAGATGTTGAATTCAGAGATCGGAAAGCTCAATGGGGAAGTTGAATTACAGAAGACACGGGCTGCTAATACCAAAGAAAAGCTTAACTTGGCTGTGACCAAAGGTAAGTCATTGGTTCAGCAACGTGACTCACTGAAGCAAGTAATTGTTGAGAAAACAAATGAGTTAGATAAATGTTTGGCTGAACTGCAAGAGAGATCAACTTCCTTAGAGGCTGCTAATTCATTGAAAGAAGCGCTGTTGCAAAGGGACGTGGTGCTTAAAAAGTGTGAAGATATTTTGTCATTTAGTGGTGTTGGAGAGCAACTTCCGTCATCCGATATTGCTGATAAGGTCACGTGGCTTGCAAATGAATCTATCAGGCTACATGATGAAATTGATAGAATGAAAGAGGCTGCACATGCTGAGATTGATCGCCTTACGGTGTCATTGGTGGTGGAAACTCAAGAGAAGAACTATCTTGCAGAGGATAGATTGGAGCTGGATAAGTGCTCGAATAAGATAGCAAATCTATCTGAAGAACTTCGTGTATTGAAAGATCAAAATGGGTCTTTGCAAGTTGATCTTCAACGATCTGAGGATAAAGCTGCTCTTTTAAGGGAGAAGTTGTCTATGGCGGTTAAGAAGGGCAAAGGTTTGGTTCAAGAGCGTGATAGCTTGAAACAACAAATGGCTGAAAAGAATGCTCAGATTGAAGAATTAAAGACCGAGTTAATACATCAAGAAGAAAGGGATGTGGGACGGATTGCAAAGTTGGAATCTGATCTCCAGCGTTTAATAGAAGAAAGGGATCAAGTTGAGCAGTTCTTAACTGAGAGCAATACCATATTACAGCGGGTAACTGAGGCAACCGATGAAATTGCTATTCCAACTGATGTAACAGATCCAGTTGAAAAGGTGAAGTGGTGTGCCACGTATATAAATGAATGTCAAGTTGCAAAAGTGAAGGCTGAGCAGGAGTTGGGAGATGAAAAAGATAAAGCTGGTAAGCTGGCAAGCCAATTACAGCAGGTAATTAAGGCAACCGATGAAATTGCTATTCCAGTTGATGTAACAGAGTTAGTTGAAAAGGTGAAGTGGTGTGCCACGTATTTAAATGAATGTCAAGCTGCAAAGGCGAAGGCTGAGCAGGAGTTGGGAGACGTAAAAGATGAAGCTGGTAAGCTGGCAAGCCAATTACAGCAGGTGGTTGCGGCAACTGATGAAGTTGTAGTTCCAGCCGATGTAACCGAGCCAGTTGAAAAGGTGAAGTGGTGTGCAATATATATACATGAATGTCAAGTTGCAAAGGCGAAGGTAGAGCAGGAGTTGGGGGACGTAAAAGATGAAGCTGGTAAGCTGGCTAGCAAGTTGACTGATGTCATGACAACAATGAAGTCCCTTGAAGATGCGTCATTGGTTTCAGAACAACATGTGGCTCAATTAACCAAAGAAAATAGAGAATTAGAAGCTGTGAAAACCAACACTCAGGAAGAATTGCGAAAAGCAATGGATGAGGTTTCTACTCATGCCATCATTCTAAATGAAGCCCACAAAACTATAAAATCCCTTGAAGATGCATTATCGGTTTCAGAGCAACATGTCTCTCAATTAAATGAAGAAAAGAGGGATTTCGAAATCATAAAAACCAAGACTGAAGAAGAATTGCAGAAAGCAAAGGAAGAGGTTTATACTAATGCTACCAGCCTAAACGAAGCGTACAAAACTATTAAGTCCCTTGAAGATGCATTGTCGGTTTCAGAGCAACGTGTCACTCAATTAACCAAAGAAAAGAAGGAATTAGAAGTTATGAAAAGCAACACTGAAGAGGAGTTACTTAAAGCAATGAACGAGGTTTCTACTCATGACATCAATCTAAAAGAAGCCTACAAAACTATAAAATCTCTTGAAGATGCAACGTCTCAGTTACAGACACATGTTTCTCAGTTTTCCAATGCAAATGAGAAAGCACCAGACGATAGAAGTTTATTAGAAATTGAAATAAAGAAGCTCAAAGAAGAAGCTGCATCTCATGAGCATAAGCTCGTGGATGCCTCTGCACATATCAAATCATTAGAGGACAAGGTGTTGAAGGCCGAAAACACTATTTCTGATCTTGTTGGAGAAAAGAAGAATGCTGAACAGGAAATTTCAAATCTCGACGCCCAATTAAGTACATGTAGGCAAGAGTTGGCAAGCAAGCATGAAGACATCTCAAGTTTCCTTGACAATCTTCAAGCACGGTTGAAAGATGGAACATTGTTGACCTTGTTCAAGCAATGGTTTGACAAAAATGTTGAATGCTTTAGGGAAATGGACCACCATATTAGAGATATCAAGGATTATTTAAATTTAGAACAGCTGCAAGACTGGCCTGCCATTGAGGTAACTGTATATATCCTGCAAACATGAAGTTAGTTTTTTTTTTTTGGATTTAACTTTTCGTTAAACTCTTTATGGTAACTGTTCTTTACAGGAAAATTATCAGATGTCAACTCTCATCCCTGCTGGCTTTGACAATGTTTTGTGCACAGAAACAACTGATGAGAATGCGGCCGATGCCAAGGACATTGGTTCATATGCTGGAAGAAGTTTGGAGAATTTGAAGATGAGAAACCAGATTTTTGCTGATGAATTTGGCCGAATCTCAACATTCACCGATGAGCTGACCACTTCTTTATCGAGAAAACTTGTGGCGATAAAGAACACTGTGCCGGTCATGGTTGAGCAAACAAAAAGTTTGCATGAAAATGTTACTAATTTACAGATTGGTAAACAAGCACAAGAGAATCGAGTGGAAATGCTTGAACATGATATTAAAGAATTGCAGAATGAACTAGAGAAAACCAGGTCAATGTATGACAAAGCCAAAGAAGAAAACCACATTTTACAGAGCAGAGTTTTAAAGTTGGAGGTTGAATTGGAAGCATCTCAACACTTGCGCGAGGAAATGAGCATTAAATTGGAAGATAACCTAGCAAAAGAGGATGAGTGGAATAAAAGAGAAGCAGAGTTATCTAAGCAAATTGCTGCGTTAATGAAAGATCGTGGTAATATTTTATTTGTATTTTTAATGAATATTTCCAAGTTTTATATCGAGGTGGCATCTTTAACCCATTTCTTTTGTATGGGTCGATATGGGTTGTGTAAGTAAATGGGTCAAATGGGTTAACCCGGCCTAAACCGTTACCCATAATTAATGATCGTGTATATTTGTATATATTAAGTATGGACAAGAAAGTATTTACGGGTCAACCTGGCCTGAACCGTTAGCCAACCTTCCTGGCCCATGCACATGCACCATGCATTATCATTTCTGTTTCATGCTTACTAAAGTCTATCTAATCTGTATTTCAGAGGCTGAAAATGATCTTCTGTCAGCGTCCGAAGTAAAATCCTTGTATCATAAGATTAAAGGGATCGCAATTCCTTTCCCAAACATTGAAGAAGGAGAAACAGAGGCTCATGATTCAGACCCTTCAAAAAAGCTCTTTTATATAGTTGAAAACATAAATGAATTGCTGGATCAGATTACCATGTTGTCCGAGTCCAAAGAAGAGCTGCACTTAACTCTTTCAAAGCAGGCCCTTGAAATTGAACGCTTGAAGGATGAATTTAAAGAAGCCAACAATGACAAGAAAGAAATTGAGGAAATGAAGAACGAAATACTTGAGTTATCAACACGGCTTGAACGTATAATTACAACATTTGGAGGTGATGAGTCTATTGGAGGCAAGAAATCTGCTGACATGGCAGGACTGGTCTGGGTACTAGAAAGGCTTATTCACGACATTGTTTTGGATAGTGAAAACTCAAAAGTGAAAGCTCAAGACCTTAGTGTGAGGTTGCTTGAAATGGAGAAGGTGGCTGAGGAATTAGCCAGCAAGGTTAAACTACATGAAGATCTTAATCAAAAGCGAACAAGTTTACCAGACACAATACATGAAAGAGGGGGCACCGAATCATCTTCCTTGCCTCCACGATCAGAGATATCAGAAGTCGAAGATCCAGTATGTATTGTTGCATATATGAAAATTTTCACCTATTCAGTACTATTTTTATATATGACAAATTTTGATACAGGGATCAGTTGGGAAAAGAGCTACGCCTTTGGTGCCATCTGCTGCTCAGATGAGATCTTTACGGAAGGGATCAGATGACCATCTTTCCATAAATATCGATCCAGAATCTGACAGTTTGATTGATAAACATGAAACTGTTGAAGACAAAGGTATGGTGCTAAAGTTTTATATTTTCCAAGGTTATAGATAGCGTGAGGCGTGGCGTGGCGGCATGGAGCCTTAGCGTGAGGCGTGGCGTTTATAAGGCGTGACTTAAGGCAGCAAAAAGTATTTATAGATTTATATCTATTTCATAATTATATGAGTGGTAAACATTAGTAAATCCAAGCCCAAATCCAAAATATTAGTAAATGCAAGCCCAAATCCAAAATATTAGTAAATGCAAGCCCAAATCCCCAAATATTAGTAAATCCCCTAAACGCTTAAAAAAAACTTGCCACACCTTGCGCCTTTGCACGCCTTTTCACGCCCCGCCTAGAGCCAACGCCTTGGTGTATTTCGTAACTTTGAGGCCACGCCTCGCGCCTTGACGCGCTTTTAGAACCCTGATATTTTCATTTGGTTACCAACTACCAATCATTTGTGAAATTTGCATTAAACTTTCATGCTTTCAGGTCACAAATTTAAGTCCCTGCATACGTCTGGTCTTGTGCCAGCAAAGGGGAAGATCATTGCAGACCGGCTTGATGGGATATGGTAATTACTTTTAACAATTCATTGCTTATATTTATTCTATGTGGACCACCTAATATTGATGGGCTTGTAAAAAGGACCATGTTCTAAAGAATGTTATGTCAGCACCGAGGTAATAGTGGGAGTTAACTATTGAGCCTCATTAAAGATGGTTTGGCTATATGTTAGGTGATTTTTCCTCCATACGGATAGGTGACTAATATTTGGAATCGAGTGTAGGAAGGACTAGAGGTAGGACAAACCCATTAACTATCTATGAAATTTTGTTAGAAATGGACAGAAAATTGTTTATATGCCTAGCTGACCTATTATTACTGTGATAAGAATGACCTGTTTCAACTCAAGCACATTTTGAGCCGGCCCACCCATCTTGTCACACTCTAGTCATAATGTATGTCGGATACTCGTATATTCTGAAAGATTAAGGATAGGAAGGTGCATTTGTATTGTATGTGTGTGTATAGAATTCTAAAACCACAATGAGAAAAGATTTGTACTTAAGATTTATACATAATAAACACGTATTTAATCTAGGCTTGCACTGCTTTTGGTTTAACTATAAAGAAAAGACAGAACGAATTAAAAAACCGTGAGTGTATTAGTTAAAGTTGTTTCCAATTGCAGATCAAACTCGTTTACTGTATGCAACATTAAACCATGAATAAAGCATGACTATATCAACACTGTTTGTTTCTAATGCCTCTTGTATCTATACAGGGTTTCTGGTGGCAGGGCTTTGATGAGTCGGCCACGGGCAAGACTAGGGCTCATAGCTTATTGGCTTGTCTTGCATTTATGGCTTGTGGGAACTCTTTTATGACGGGCGATATGATATTTCCAATGGAGAATAGCTTGTACATTGTACCATAATATAGCTCTTAGCTCCAACTTGTTTTACATTCTTTAGTTACTATATTTAGAAATTTAGATTTATAGTGATGAATAAGCCAATGTTCTTTTGATTCTCTGTAATTAGATTTTAGGAATTCAGAGAATCCTTAAATATAAGCCTCTCTATTTACTGGAGAATGTTTCACTTTGTTTATTATGGTAACTGTTCTAGAATTCATTCTAGACGTTTTTTTGGTTTCCCGATCAAAATTTATAGAATAAATATAGAAAACCATCAAAATGTTACTATCAAAGTAGCTGAGAAGTTCAGCATAAAGCTTTTGGGTCCATAAAACACTAAACATTATGCTGGTGTTAATGTTAAGCTTGACGAGTAATATGTGTGTGTTAATTTGTGAAGGAGCTTTTTGCATAAGCAATATAAACAGTAAGCAAAATTTGAAACTAATAAATACATCTAGTCTATCCTCGCACCATCCACGTTACAAACCTGCCAAAACCCGAGTGTTGTTACATGTGAATCAATGGTTCAATTGTCATGTTCTACCTAGTTTTGGTCAGCAGAAACTTAAATAAACTCACTCGAACCTCCTAGGATGTCATTTGATCACGGCAGCAAATCCGAACACCATATGGCTATGCAGAGTGGCATGTGACACCAAAAAAGAAATAGATATCATTTAAAAAACACCAGAAGATGGTCTATACCCTTAGTTATCACCATAGATGTCCCATTTGGTCGGAGTCTTTGAAGCTAGGAAGGTGTTCAAAAGAATAGTGCGCGTGTGATTCACCATATCAAGAAAGGTTAGTACTTTTACCCAAAACTAAAAATACCCAGACTTGATTTCTTTGTTTCCCGATAGCTAAGGTAAAATACCGCTATTACTATAACACTAGTTCATGTTGCACCATTTACGCATATATAATAACTTAATAAATAAATACTTCAGATAAGAAGATGAAACTTATAGCTCAGTTAATGCTAGTAGCAGCACCCAAGACTAAGATAATTGTTTCTAGTATGTTAACTAGGCCGAAATTAAGAATGTTTAGCATTAATATAGTCCTCAATATATATACTAATAGGCTAAAAGTGAACAGTTAGGCAGGGGTCTACCCAAGAGCGAACCCAGGGTCAAACTAACAACACAGTTAGATCTTAAAAAGTGTAACAGTCGGTATATAAAGTACTAATCGGATTTCTGTTAATTTTTTTTATGGGTATGAATAATCATCCGGACCACCTTCAACATAGCTTACATGTCTGATATATGTAAATGTATTTTTCCTCTTGAAAAGACATATGTATGGGTTTCCGTTAGCCGTTGAAAACTTGCAGTTCCATCACATTGTATTCTTTGTGTTGCGACTTTAAATCACTACTGCCTTTAGGAAGCATGGGCTTCTATAACCTTTATCGAAACTACATCCCATTATGGCACTATCTAGTTATTTTGAATGTTACCATGATTTATCTTTTTCGATGTCAAACGGATGGTGCCACACTTAAATCTCATTAGCTCAAGTACCAGGGGCCAGGGGGTGCCAAACTCAATGGAGGTAAGATGTTTGGCAGAAATTTATCATAATGTGTCTATCCTTGCAATAAATATTACAAGAACTTATAAATATATGTAACATGCTTTGTTGGACCACCACATCATGTTAATACATGTTCTAGCGAAAGTTTTTACATGTTGTATCATTATCATGTTTGGAGTTTTATTTGAGCAAGTTTATCACTCTACCCTAGGTGTCGTTTTATAAGAAAAAGTGTTGTCAGCTCATCGTTTTTTCTATGTAACTCAAAACCTATGACTTAAACAAAAACTCCTTTCATTACTTGCGTTATAGGACACCTTCTTGCCAACACATAACCCAAATAAAACACAAATACAACACAACACCAAAAGAAAAAAAGAAAAAAAAACGCATGGCATGGGTTGACCACCACAGCGCGAGACCCTATGGCCATGGACGGAGACATTAGAAGGGCAGGGTGGTCACACGCTTATAAAATGTTAAAGTTGAATAATACGTATAATTTATCTTTTCAAAATTTGGATTATAAAGATATAGGGCAAATGGCACAAAAAGTTACCCAACTTAAGGGTAATTTCCAATCAAGGTATCATACTTTTTTTCTTGCATAAACAGGCGTCCAACTTATTTTTTTAGCCAATTTAATTATTTTCGTTAAATATTTAACGATCATCCGTTAAGTTTTACATTTCAAGTCCATCGGCCGCTACCACCACCAATCATCGTCACCACCACCAAGCCTCCCCACCACCATCACTATCAAGCATCGCCTCCACCACTAAAGTCATAATCAAACACCATTTGAACAGAGTGTATCATGTATAATTATAATTATTTTTGTAACAGAGTGTATCTAGTTGGGTCCCCTTTAATATTTATAGATGGGTCTAGTGGGGTCTAGCATTTCTCCCTTAATATTATAAATGGGTCTAGTTGGTATCTCAACGGGTCTAGACGGGACTCCCTTAAAATTAAGAAAAAATTACATGTTTCGTCCCTATGGTTTATTCTAAAATCACGTTTCATCCCTATTTCATTTTAAATACACTAGGCGTCCCTAATTTTGAAACTTGTAACGCTGGCCGTCCCTATTTTGGATGGTCGTTAACTTTTTCTGTTAAGTGTATTTAGTTAAGGGGTAATGTCGTCTTTTCCATGAAATAGGGATGACCAATGTTATTTTAGGTAGGAATCATGCAATTTTTTCTTATTATTATATTATTAGCTTGTATTATCTCACCAACCACTAATCTTTATATTAAAACACACACATAAATTCATCAAATTTTTGTTATCTTTCTTCACACATCTATGGTTTTCTTTCTTCTTTAACTGGAACCATAAACAACACTTTTGCATCCTTTGTTTATTCGAAGCACAATCACTTTATCTAACCCTTGAAACGATTATCAATAAACAACAAAATACCCTCAAGCAACAATCTTGTTTGTTACTTAAAATCAAACATCCCCCCCAACCCTTAAAAGATGAAGACAGGTTTTGTCTAAGATCTTTGGACAAGGTCTTGGTAGGTTTTCTTGTATAAAACATAAATGAAGTTCTTAGAACCATTTTATGGGTTTCGGCTGAAAATCAATTGAGGGTTCTTGGGTTTTTTTTTTTTATCAATTGGTGATCTGTTTATTGTGAATGGTCGATGGTTGGTGGTATGGCGTGGTGTTGAGTGGCTGCATCGTGGTGGTGGTGGGGGGGAGTCTGATTGTGATGGTGGTGGATATGACGTGGTGTAAACTTAGTACTGCTAGAGTAAAGTTAGTACTGCCAGCACTAACTTAATACTGCTGAAAAACTGAAGTTAATGCTGATTAAGAAGTTTAAATGCTGATGTGAAGATTATGACTCAAGATTAATGTTGATTGAGAAGTTACAAAGGAAAGTATTAAATACTTAGTCATTGTATTTAATACATTTGACTACATATTATGGAAAGCATTAAAAGCATTAATGTATAATACTTAGGAAAGTATTAATTGTATTGTAAGCCCATTAGGACTCCTTAGTGTATAAAAGGAGGACCTATGGTGTAGTCTTAGATATACAATTCTCTCACATACATCATATCAGTTAGAGATCAATCACAATTGTATTCATAGCTTCAAGGTTGTAAACCCTAGTACTAAGTCAGAGTACTCGTATTATTATTATTAATAATATTGAAGCGTTTTGTTACATCTTGTGTTCGTTCTTTCATATTTACTGTTTTATTCAAAATTCTTCTAGGTATTAAAGAGTAGATTCCGCATACTCTTTAATATTCAACACAAAGTTTCTATCAGTGTTATTTTAGATTTATCCAAGGTAACATATTCTTTATACAAGCTAAAGAATCGATCAAGAAGGGATCAACAAGTGGTATCAGAGCGGGTTGAAGCTTTGATCTAGAAGAAACTATCAAGAAGAATCCTTTACTCACAAGGAAGAGATGGCTCATATGGCTCTTTCAGACTCTAAGGTAACTACTTGTTCTAAATCATGTCTAAAAACAATGAAACTCTTAAAAAGCAATATGACGATTTAAGAACAGAGCTTAACAAATCTCAGTCTGATTTAGCCAATTACAAAAGAGGTTTTTTTTTTGGGTAAAAGGGACGATACCCCGGTAAAATATATTAATCACCCAAAAACCAATAAGTACAATGGAATGTGACTGAGTGTCACATTAACCTCAAGCCAACGCTTGAACAGCCACTAGGTTATATGACATGCCATA
The DNA here is from genome assembly GCA_026074375.1 of Tanacetum coccineum. Taxonomy (NCBI): domain Eukaryota; kingdom Viridiplantae; phylum Streptophyta; class Magnoliopsida; order Asterales; family Asteraceae; genus Tanacetum; species Tanacetum coccineum. The sequence continues at coordinate 43,877 of BQNB010036351.1, forward strand.
TAACCACTACACAAAAACATAACCAATAACACCAATAGGAAAAAACCACCTAATTGTGCATAAACAACAAAGAGAATCCATAGAATCTAAATAAAAATAGCATCCGGGAGGTCCCAAAGCCTCGCCAATCTTTCACCACTCTTGGACTTCTTCAACTTGCAAGATAGGAGTTTAAGACGCACAACGGTCTTAATACAATCAACAATCTGATCCACCTTGCGTTTGCCTTTTTGGAACAGCCTCCAATTTCTTTCTTGCCAAATATAGTAAGCCGTCGCAGCCACCACAAGCTTAGCAACCACTGACTCTGAAGTTCGACGCTTAACAAAAGGCATTATGTCATGGATAATGTCATAAATATTGGAATTAGACGCATTAAGACCAGCAAGGCCACGCATTCTATTCCAAACGTCACTAGCAAATGGGCATTCAAAGAAAAGATGTACATGAGAATCCGGAGTCAATTCACAAAGAGAACAAACAGAACCCAAGCTGCTCGAAACATCCCAATAAGGAATCAAGTCTTGCGTTTTCAGTTTCCTTCTATTAATTAGCCATATATTGATAGCATGTCTTAGAATGCAAGACGGAAACCAAACCATGCTATACCAATCAACCTTGGTATTACGACTACGAATATCCGACCACACTTGCGATACATAGAACTTTTGAATATTACCAAAACGATCACTCCACACCAGCCTATCCAATTCATTATTGATTGGAGTGTTGTAGTTAGGAAGGATCGGGTATTTAGTAACCAGATCATTAGGCCAAGACCAATTACCATAAACAAGAACATCACTAACCTTCGACTTGAGAGAAAGACCAGCCCTTGCCACGTCTCTTGGAGAAACAAAGTTCGCTAATGGCTCCAAAGTCGACCACTTATCAAACCAAAGCGATGTAGCATGACCATTACCAAGTTTACTCCAAATGAACCTTCTAATGACGGGACGAAGTCTTAATATTTTCCTCCACCCCCACGACATATTACCCCGCATAGGGTAATCCCAAAAATTACGCCCTTTAAGCTTGTATTCATGAATCCATTTTACCCACAACGACTCCTTTAACGTGAGAAGCTTCCAAATGTGAGACGCCATGAGAGCTGAATTAAAACATTCAAGTCTTCAAATAGCAAGCCCACCTTCATCTTTCGGAAGACACACAATCTCCCAAGCAACTTTAGATTTAGCCTTTCCCGAAGACCCATGATTCCAAAGGAACTGCCTTAGAATTTGCTCTATATTAAGCAGAACACTAGACGGGAGGGTAAAGACCGAAGCCCAATAAATATGCATAGACCCAAGGACCGATTGGATAAGCTGCAAGCTACCGATTGGATCAAAAGTTTTTTTTATATGTTTTCATTCGTTTGCATCCGTTTTCATCCATTTTTAGACGTTTATATACGTTTTGTACTTTTTTTACGTTTTCATCCGTTTTCGTCCGCTTTTTATAGTTTTCGATCGATTTCGTCCGATTTCCATCGTTTTCGCCTGATTTCGACCATTTTTTATGTTTTCGTTCGTTTTCGTCCGATTTTGACCATTCTCGTCCGTTTTCGTTCGTTTTTTGTCGTTTTCGAAGGTTTTTATCCGTTTTCGACCGTGTTTGTTCGTTTTGACTATTTTCGATCGTTTTCGTTCGTATTTGACCGTTTTCGTCCACTTTGGACTGTTTTCGTGCGTTTTTGATCGTTTTCGCCCATTTTCAAACGTTTTCGAGCCTTTTTGAACATCTTTAATATGTTTGTGCAAATAGTACGATATTTAATTTATATGATCTCTTTATGTTTTGGTGATGACAAACATGTGACTTGTAGTACGTAATGTAAAGTGCGCAAGTTACTCGTTTACACAAATCATCAATGCATACATGCATCAACATCTCTCGACGTCCAAGTATACATCAAGACGGACATTGGTTTACACCCGACGTAAATCATATAAGGTATGTACAAACAAGCATTAAACTTGTAGGATGATCAAGGAAATAATTTTTTGTCTTAAACTTTACATTTTTAATAAATATACAAAAATACTTTTTAATAAAAGAAAATGTTTTATTTATATAATAAAATTTGAATATGGTTTTCCCTCCAAAATGAAAGCTTCTATACCAAATACAACATTCCTCACAAAAAGACAAAAACTGAAGCGTACTCTAGTGGCGGCCCCCTTATAGGCCTGGCGGCCCCCAGATATATCTAGGACCGCCGGGACCACCACCAGCTAGCCATTGGAAATCATGTCTATAAATATTGCATTATTTTTGGCAGAAAAACAACCATTTTGCACGAACTTCTTTTAGCTATTTCTCTCTCTAGATGTCACTAAATCTCTCTAAATCTTTGATCATTTAACTTGTTTAATCTTGTTTAAATGTGATCCAATCTTCTATCATTTCCCTCTTCCCTCAAGTGCAAGAGAAAAACTTTCGTCATCGTCAAGATACAAAGTTATGTAGTCTAGTTTAGTTCATTTGTAACACTTGTTACATATAGATCGAGTCCGTATCTTTCATTCTTGTGTAGTTGTGTAGATCCGGATAGTGTATAAACCCAAAAGTGTTGATGGTGTGTCGGTTAGTATTTAGTCCTCAAAATACAAGTGTGGGTGGTAGATTTGTTCTAGCTAAGATTAGGACTCGACATTTAGCTTAGTGTCGAAAAATAATGTAAGCGACGTGGTTTATGTGTTTAAGCCATAAAACACAAGGTTTGTTATGTTGGGCCATAAAACATAACGGGTTTAGTTATACCCGAAGAAGAACTCGACATCTAGCTTAGTGTCGGAAAATAATGTAAGCAACTTGTATGGTTTTCTACGCCGAGAAAGGAGCTTGTTGACTAGTGAAGTAACTCTCGAGTTGGGTACTCGGGGAGTGGAGTAGGGCGAAGAGGAGCTTCGTGACTGAACCACTATAAACCATCGTGTCCGGTTTGCATTTCCTTTTACTTATCTTTTTATGCTTATATTTGCATTTACCGCTTTAGATATGCATGATATAGATGATTGTGTAACTAGTAGTTTATATTGTTATGATTATATTTGTGTCATGAATATTGTGTTTATGGTTATGTCATTGGACATACTTTATTACCATATGTATAGTTATTGTAGAACTAGTATTAACACTCTTCATATTGGTCACCATTGATCGGGTATTTGATACAAAAGATTTAAAGTTTTTAACTGAAAACGTATTCACCCCCCCTCCCCTCTACGGTTTCCACAATTAATATCAGAGCCAGGTTGCTCTAGTTTTCAAAACAAATGATTTTTAAAATAGAGTACGATCCATGTATCAAATTACCTATGAAGGGGATTAAATATGAAAAGTGTTTTGTTGCTTGATTCATACTAGTTTTGTTGTTAGATATACTTTGTATAATAGCTTAAAGGAAAATCTTCTAAAAAGAGTTTGAAAATGTCAATATATATTTTCTAATCGTAAGAGTAGAAATGGCGTCTAAAACACGTATTTTATGTGCTGAAACAACTTTCTGAAGTCCTACGTCAGTCTATTAAGTCACCAAGTGACTTTATACAAAAAAACATTTTTTGGGGTAACTGGTGGCGGTCCCCTAAATGTTAGGGCGGCCCCCAAATATATCTGGGGGGCGTCACCTTTATGGGGGTCGTCTGTCTCTTTTGTCAGAATTTGACAAACTTCGAAAAATCATATAAAATCAACCGTAAGTTCGTAAAAGTCGTGCAACCCGCCATTTTAAAGATAATTGAGTCTACTTTCATTTAAAAATACTTTCAAGTCATTATTTCAAACTTAAGTCAGTCATAAATGCAAAATAATACATAGTGGTCAAAACTTTATGTTTCGTTTTGACGAAAAACTTGTAGCTTACCCTTTCTTTCAAGTCAAGCATTTCTAGTCAATGTATCTTTGAAAAACGGTATATTTATTTTTTCAAAACATTGATCTTTATTATTTTTTTAAATAGGGAGGAAACTATTTTTTTAAATAAAATCAAGCTAAGTTTACATCATTGTATCTAATACACAATACAACGACGAATATCCTTATGTGTATACTAGATGATTATATGTATTTACTTGTGTTTTAACTTTGTTAATAGATATTAATAAGTAATCATTACTATTTGTAATTGAGCTAATTATTCATCTTAACACGTGTGCCATGTATGCTATTTGTATGTTACTAGTTTTCCGGATTATGCCTAATAGGAATTACGCTAGATCTCTTGCGTTAATTTGTGAAAGTGTTTGTGCATTGCATATAAGCATAGATAGCTATATTTAAAAATGTTACATAAACATCTTGTATATCATTTTGAGTATAGTAACCTACTTAGGAATTAGAGTTCAATAGTGTGTCAAGAATGTTGGAAAATATTGTCATAAGATCACACGTTAAAACTCGTCACCAAAATATTTCCAACACGTTAACTCTCTTCCAACAAGATGTCTAAATATTTTCATCATCTTGCCTTGTTTGACCTTAGGTTGGTTAAACAAAAGAAAAGATTGTATTAATACATTAGTATACAAGTAAAAGAAAATGTATTTTTAAACTTTGCTTGTGCTTGATTGTTCTTACACACACAAAATTATATTCTTTCTATAAACATATAACATTTAACTAAAGATGTGTGTTGTGTAAAAATGGTTAGAAAAATCATTTATTTACTCACAAGATGTCAAACACTATTCATACTATGTGTAACAACAAATAGTTTTTCGCACAAGCAAAATATATGACAATCTTGAAGTAAGAAATTAACTTGTCATTATTCATCAACCTCACCTTACAAGTAGTCTTAGGATTAATGGAATACACTATGAAAATCTTTATTTGTTTTCTTTTAAAAGAGTGTTCGTGAGGGTCGAGAAAGATTTCGAATATATATATCAATTCATTATTCAAATTATGATTGATATTATTATCGAATCTAATTGACAAGGTTTTGAGTATGGACAAGAAATCAGATTCTTATTTGTCCAGCTTTAAGTTAATTTATCAAAATGTAACAAGAGATATTATATTTAACCTACATACTCAATCACACTTGATTGATATGAAAATAATGACATCCTTTTCCAAGACGATAAGAATATGCATCGGATCATAACTCATACTTGTATAAATGATGTCATATTCAGTCTACTTGTCTAATAGTTGTGTTCCAAATATTTGGCAAATATATGCATAAAATACACAATGAAGTAGGATTGACGACTTGAATGTTTTATCCAAAATATTCAAGTAATTTACCTTGCAATGCATTCGGCAAAGTAGTCATTTCCGAAAAGCCAAACATGAGCAAACGTACAACATATGTAACTTTGCTCAAACAATTCAAAAGCACAACTCAAAACTCCAATTCTCTTCTCATTAAAACTTTCTCTTACTTTACCAAATAAGCATAATATTTCTTCTTCACCAAATGAGAACTCTTCAACCATCTAAGGTTAGGAATAAGAATAATTGAACATATTCCACAAACCATTATTGTACTTTCTTTAAATAAGTGATTGTAAGAGGATTTCGAATATGAAGATGATTATTATTCAAACGATAATTAATCTCACTATTCAATCTAATTACAAATTTGGAATATGAACATGAAATCGAGATTAGGATTTATCTAGATCACGGAAATATCAATCAAATGACCATAGATATTTTTCTGAGTCTAAATGTTTAACCATCCTCGGTTATTACATGAAATCATGAAGCCGATTGCAAGACAACAAGATTAGTCATCAAATTGCAACTCACACTTGCAATGAAGATTTCTCATTGAGTCTAAAGTGTTCAAATGTTTGTGTTATTAGCTATGGTCAAATCATACATGCTAAACTTAACACACTCTGAGTAGGATTGACGACTTATAAATTTCCATCAAGAAACTCATAAGTACTCCAACTTGATGAGCATAACTTAAAGCCGAAGGATGTATTGATAGTACTATTTGGGTTGACACCCCCTATCTTGGGTCTCTGTAAGGTTCTTGTCTTAGGGATAATATATTATGGTCAAGTTATGTGTGGTTGCAGTCATGAGGTTCAGTTGTTGCGATTGTGTGATTTCATTAAGTGATTGTATATGCATATCTTGATCACTAGTGTCCTACTTGTATTATATGCACAACAAATGAGTTTATTACTTAAACCTACGAGCTCACCAACTTTATGTTGATGTTTTTGAGTATTCATTTTCAGGAGATAACAATGATAATGCTTAAGGAGGATAGTGCTTCCTACCAAGCCTAGTGTGACCTAAGATGGAACCCCTTTTGGGTCATTGAATAATTTTCATTAGTTTTTT